>JARHVA010005868.1:955000-1074627 GCA_037957365.1 Torreya grandis | reverse complement strand
GCTTTATTTTTTCCCTTGTGACCACCTTGGTCATCATGTCTGTAGGATTCTAATTGGTATGAATCTTATCTAGCTTCAACTTATCTTCCTCCAAAGTTGTCCTGATGAAATGATACCTTAACTGTATATGTTTGATCCTAGAGTGGAAAGCAAAATTTATTTGGTAGATGTATAACACTCTAACTATCCACTATATAACTTCCCTTCTTCCTTCTTATGCCCAAAATCTTCAAGCAATTGCTATAACCAAGTCATTTCTTTGTTTTCCCTCTGTGGCGAGCAACATACTTAGCCTTAATGGTTGACAAAGCCATAAGTTTCTATAGTCATGAAATCCAACTCATTGTTGTGTCACCTATATTAAATACATATTCTATTGTACTCCTATCTAAATCTCTAGCCATGTCTGAATATACATAACCACACATAGTGGTGTCTAATCCACCATAGCTTAAAACTATCCCCCATGGTCCCTCTTAAATACCAAAAGGATCCACTTCACTGCTTTCTAGTGTTCTCTACCTAGATCACTCATGTACCTACTTACTGATCACACTCCATGGGTAATATCTGGCCTAGTTGCACACCATGTCATACATTAAGCTACTAATAGCTGATGAGTACAATACATGTGACATCTAGATTCTCTCCTCCTCTATCTTGGGGACACTACTCTTTTGATAACTTAAAATGACCTACCAAAGGAGGTTCAACTGATTTAGCATCATGCATACTAAACCTCTCCAAAACCTTTTAAATGTGCTCTTCCTAGGATAAATTCAGCTTTCATTCCTTCCTATATCGGGTTATTCTCATACCAAGGATTTGTTTTTGCTACTCCCCAAATCCTTCATATCAAAGGAATTACTAAGTTGTTCTTTGAGTACCTTTATTTCTTGCATGTTCTTACCTACAACCAACATATCATCCACATACAAACAAAGGATAATGTAATCACCATCATCAAATTTCTTGATATATATGCAATGGTCTGAATGACACTTGGAGTATCTTTGTTCCATCATAAAACTATCAAATTTCATGTACCATTATCATGGAGCTTGTTTTCAGGTCATACAACCTCTTCTTCAATTTGCACACCATGTTCTTCTTTCATGTGACCTCATATCCCTGTGGTTTCTCTATATTCAAGTCCTCCTTCAAATCACCATGAAGGAATGTAGTCTTCACATCCAACTGCTCTAAGTACAAGTCTTCTACTGCCACTATCCCAAGAATAGTCCTAATAGAAGTCATCTATACCACTGGAGAAAAAATCTCATCGAAATCAATTCCCTTTTTCTGTGTAAATCTCTTTACCACAAACTAGGCCTTGTACCTTTTCTTGCCTCCATCAATCTTTTTTAACTCTATACACCCACTTGTTATGTAATACTCTCTTACCTTCAGGTGGTGTTACCAAATCCCAAGTATGATTTTCCCATCAGAGAGACTGATTCTCCTCATCCATAGCTTGATCCCACTTCTTCCTGACATCTACCTACCATTGCTTCTTCAAAGCACTTTGGCTCTCCATTGTCAGTGAGCAATAAATAATTAAGAGATGGAGAAAAATGTTCATGTTCCCTTATTACCCTATAAAACCTCACCACAGGAGTTTGGGGGTTCTTGTGGAGTAGGTGCCTGAACTAGTTTCTTGGACACTTTATCATCTGCAATGTCCTCTAGTATTGTGTACTCTTTTTTGGAATCTTCTTTTTTATCCTGTAACTACTATTTATACATGACTCTTTCATTAAAGAAAAACATCCCTAAACCTAAATATTTTCTTGTCCTTAAGATTCCAAATCTGGAAACCAAAGTCATCCTCACCATAACCAATAAAGGTGCATTTTTTAGACTTAGCCTCTAACTTGGTCCTATCTTCCTTATCAATATGAACAAAGGCTTCACAACCAAATATTCTAAGAAATGAATAATCAATCTTCTTACCAAACCAAGCTTCCTCAGGTATGCCTCCATCCAAAGTAGATGAAAGACCTTTATTTATCAGATATATAATTGTGTTCACTGCTTCTACCCAAAACTGAAGAGGCAGTCCTACATGCAACGTCATGCTCCTAGAATGCTCCATGATAGTCCTATTCATCCTATCTGACACTCCATTTTTCTATGGAGTTATTGGAAACTGTCCTCTATCTATGAATTCCATTCTTTGAAAAATAAAAATAAAAATGCATTGCTACAGTATTCCCCACCATTATCTGACCTAAGACATTTTTAACTTGAGACTTATTTCAATTCTCAACCAAGGTTTTCCTTATTTTAAACGTATCAAACACATCATATTTTCTCTTAATGTCATACACACCAAACTTTCCTAGTTGCATCATTAATAAAAGTGACATAATAAGATGACCCACTAATAGAAGATACCTGAGTCAGCCCCCATACATCTAAATGAACCAGCTCTAGCTTATTCTCCTTCCTCATAGGTCCAACCTTGAGAAAATTTACACTTTTTGTTTTCCATACACATAGTATTCACAGAAATCTAAATCAGATCCTTTCAATATAGGCAACCAATCCTTCAAAATTTACATACCCCTTTTGGCTTATGTGATCGAGCCTATTGTGCCACAAAGTTGCATCTACATCTGCAATAAATAAATTACAATAATCAGCACTACTTGATAAATATAGGGTACCAACCTTCTTACCTCTTACTACCATAAGAGAACCCTTGGTTACCTTCCAAAATTTTATTGTAAATGTCACCATACAACCTTCATTGCCTAGCTATCTTGTGGATACCAAATTTCATCTCAACTTAGGCACATGCCTAACATCCTTTAGTAGCCAAGTGTTCCCATTCTGCATCTTGATCTAAACACTTCCTTTTCCTATTATGATTCAAGGCTCATCATCGCCAAGGTAAACATGTCCAAAATCCCCTTGAACATAATCAGTAAAATAATGCCTATATGGTGTAGCATGAAAAGAAGCCCTTGAATCTGAAACCTAAGACTCAACAATATTGTCAATAGAGAGAATTAATGCATCTTGACAAACATTACCTATTGCCACATTCACCTCCTTAGTGTCTTCCTAATTTTTTTTCTTATTCTGAAGAGATCGACAATCCTTCTTCGCATGCCTAGTCTTTCCACACTACCAGCATACCATCCTAGCCCTTGATTTTGACCTTTCAAGACCATTTGATTTTCCATGCTTTCTTTTTCCTCTAAAATTTTATCTCCCTCTACTCTCCATCGCCAAAGCATCACCTGAAGTTGAAGTCTCCCTAGAGATTTTTTGTCACATTTCCTCACTAAGGATTACTCCTATGACATCCTCAAACTTCAACTTGGCATTATTAGAGAACGAGTTGCTCACAATCATTACCAGGCTATTCCAACTCTTTGGTAAGGAACACAAAATAAGCAAAGCCCTAACTTCATCATCAAAATCTATTTTTATAGAATTTAACATACTCACAATCATATTGAATTCATTCAGATGATCATAAATTGAACCATTTTCAGACATCTTCATATTAAATAACTTTTTCATTAAAAATATTTTATTAGAAGCAAAGGGTTTCTCATAAACTTCCCTAATGCATTCATAAGAACTTCTATGGTCTTTTCCTACAATATATTAAATGTGATTGAAGATGCAAGGCATAACCTAATGGCCCCAAGTGCTTTCCTATCAAGCAACTCCTAAGCCTCATCAGTCATACTCACTGGTTGCTTTACTTTTCCTCTCAGCAGAGCATGGAGGTCCTTCTAATAGAGGTAATCCTCCATCTGCATCTTCCATAGACCAAAGTTCTGTCTATTGAAATTTTCAACCTTTGATCTATGATCATCAGCCATAGCTCCCACTTGAACTAATAACCCTTCTATGATTCAATACTTCAGTAAATACAATCTGAAGCTCTAATACTAGTTGTTAGGAGTAAATCTGGTAATTGATGCAAAATAATTTCATAAAATCATAATAATAGATATAAACAGAGATGCAGAAAGAATAGAAATAAAATGCATAATAAGAAGACCAGATATAACATGGTTTACCCAATGTGGGCTACATCCACCAAGAAACACTTGCTCAAATTTTATTACAAGCCACGAGAGTACAAACCACTCTCAGATCATTCTTCTCACAATTACAATGCACAAATATTGTTTGGAGTTGTGCTCAACAAACCCTCTTGAATTCACACCTAAATTCACACAATCTATTCTTTTTTCTCAAACCCTTGTTCTCATGATGTATTACCTACAAAATATCTATCAATACATAATACATCAACAAAGAGGTATTACAAAATAATGGGTATCAAAACCATGGGTGGAATCAACCCAAAATGGTTTCCCATTAAAAGGGGTCCAAATTTTTTTGGGGGGGCTTCCACTCCCAAACCCCTGCTCAGGGCCCAACCCGGCCTTGAACCTCGATGAGAAAAACATATAGAGTGTAAAATACATTTAAAATGTATAGTATTTGAAAATACATTGTTATTTAGAAATAGGCTCCACAACACAACAACACGTCCATGAAAATGGGTTGTCCAGGTTTATGAAGGTGTTATTTGGTCAGTTTTGGCCTTTTATTGACTTGGTAAGCATGTATATTCCTCTATAAGGCCTATGATGGAATGAATATGAGGTGAATGACCTTTGATGGCTCTGAACTGACCTAGAAGTGTTAGTACAGTTATGTTTTTCATGAAGAAAACCCTGTAAAAACCTACAATTTCACACCAATCTCCATGTTTGGAAGCTTTTTTTTTGCTTTTTGATTGAAATTAGTAATATTCATCCATGAATGGACCTATTTGGCATTGAATGGACCTTAAAAACATATTAGAAACCATAAAATTTCCATGACCATACTTGATACGAAACAACTTTGCGCTAGGCAATACACTTTCCCACATTAAAAGAGGGATAAAAGCCACCAAATGCAAGGAAGAGAGGGAAAACAAGACATTTAATAGACTTTGACTCCTTTATATGGTTGGAGGATATTTTAGAAAGGTTTTCAAATATTATAATGTTCTTTATGAGACATTAAGAAGGCTTTCTTTCTAAAAAATGACTTAAATGGCTTACAATAAGACATTTTGACCCTTTTTACCTTCAAATGCATTTTGAAATCCTTTTCACCTCTTTTGAATTTATGATGCCTCATATGATCCCTTTTGTTTTACAATGAGAAGAGGTGATTTAGACCATAATGAGGACTTATGAACTTTGAAAACTTGTTACAACATCTTTTTGACACATTTCTCATTTAATCACCTTAAAAAGACTCAAATTTAAACATGAGACTATGCAAGACTTTGACAATATTTACATTGATGGCCATCTTTGAGAACCTCTAGTTATGAAATAACACTTTGACAAGGTTGAAATGATTCTACGTAAGACCATGATACACTTAATGAAGGAAAGCATGCCAACCTAAGTCCTCAATTATACCTAAGGTCTCAATGAAATAGACATCAATAAAGTGCTTGCAAGAAGGTCATACTCAATTGGTTTTGCAATAAGATACCCCTCTCCCAAGTGTCCAAATGTTTTATGGACCATGGGTGGCTAGAATAGCCAATTTTATGGTGACCTTCCAGGGGTGTTTGCCTATCTTAACACCTCAGACTAGTTGCCTTGATGCATCCATTGGGCATATATTCTTGCAAGCAACCAACAAACTCATTCTAAAGATGGAAACCCGACTATAATATGTTGGTCTAGCATTGAAAAGACTAATACGACTGGTATTTGCACTCAAACACACACTTGATGAAATAAAAAACAAAAAAAATCTATGCCAATGCACTTAGGAAAAGAGGAAAGTAACTAACCTACCCAAAATAGTGTGCAACAACACTTGGAAAAATTAATAACAACTAACCTAACCTAAAACTTGCAAAGTAGAGGACATCTAAACAAAGCCATTAATTAGTTATTTAAAATAACTACCTTTCCATATTAACTTGGAATGATTTTCATGTTTGAGGGTAGCCAAATAGAGGTGGAGAAATATTGGGTGCTCAATGAATTGGTGATATACTTATCCAAGGACCAAAACAAACTCACTTACCCACTTGATTTAACTGGAAATACAACTGCCTTGGAGTGGATAGATAAGTTGATTATGTTTTTTTTTATGCTCAATATTATGCTTTAGATCAAGCATAACATGTGATGACTTCTCTTTGTTGGCCTCCAACCGGGTTAGATACTTGATAGGGCATCCTCTTGACAAGACAATGTTTGAGCAATCAGGGTTGCCCTCATACTTGTGTTCTATTGCTCTATCATTCCACTGATTAGGACACTCTTGTCCTAGTGATTGACTTTGAAATACATCCACTTCCACTTGTTATGCATGATGATCTTGGGTCTCTTCTTTATGAGATGTCAATTTAATGTCCAAACTTGAGTAAAAATCTTCTAACTCATCCCAAAATAAGTCTTCCTCCAGCTCTTATTTCCACTTTTCAAGACTGATTTCTTGCCTTCAATCTGAATTAGAAAGCAAGTCTTCCCCAAGAGACTAAATTAAATTGTTTTGTAAATTATTTTGCATTAGAGTTTCATTGGGAATGACTGAAATGTCTCGCACACCCTGAATTCTGGTCTCTTGGACTGATTTAAGACATTCCTCCAACTCCGCTTGGCCATGAGAGATGATATCCTTGATTTCAAGCTCTATTTCCTCTTCATTAAGATCAAACCCATGCTAACTAAACCAATTTTCTTCTTCTTCCATGCTGAATGGAAGCTCATATGTCCAAGAGAGTACCTCATCATCATGCCCCTGAATGCAATCATGACTAGAGAAAATTGGCCTCTCGTCATCAAAACTATCTTCTTCCTCTCCATCATTTCCCATTTGCTCACCGTTCTACTGCTCTAGCTGATCATACTCATCTTCTTCTTGCAACAGGTTTGATTTCTCATCTTTTATAGCATAAACAAGCTCATAAATAATAGATTGTTCCACTTTTGCCTCAAATGACTCATCCTCTTGCCCATCTAACCAGCTAGCTCACCAAATAATTGGTCCACTTGGGAAGAGTGAAATGGTGCTAGGACAAGTGGGCTGAATTTATATGGGAGTTTGAAGGATTAGTCAAGTTCTTTACTAAAGAATAGGCTTTTCAGATGGCTACTCCTGAGGGATAAAACATTGATTTTGCATAGGTATAGGCTCTCTCAAAGAATAGGGACCTTTGAAATTGGGAATTCTGCTTGGTTTAGCTTCTACAACCTTTTTATTTTCTTGATTATGATTGGCATTAATGAAGTTTGGATTTTTGAAGTCAGGATACTTGGTCCAGGAAGGTTATCATGCTTGAGAAGCTTAAGGCTCCCAAGGAAGTGAACTTTTGAAGATTGGTTCATCTTGATGGCATGCTATTGAAATTTTGGCCTTATATTCGTACACCCAAGCAACCATGTCCTTCCTTGCATATGCACATGTTGATTGGTCATGGGATTGCCCGCATGGAAAGCACTACTTGGCTTTTGAGAGTATACCAATGAGCTGAGATAGGTTAAGAGCATAAGGAGGTTGACTTCGAGCAGAGGGAATGCATAGGGCTGATTTGGCTTATGAAAGCGCTGATAAATAGGCTGAAAATCTTAATTAGGATCTTGATGATGAAGGGGGGATAACATTCATGATAGGGAGGTTGAAAGTTGAAATTTTCCCCTAAACCCAATCATGTAAGAAATGTTTCATGGGGTTCAAATACTAGAAGGTGTTTAAAACAAGTGCACTAAAACCGCTAACCTTTTACCTGAAAAGGATGTCTACGCTGCTAAAACCAACTGAAGTAGACTTGGAGTCGCCACTGGTGTTTTTAAAAGTTGCCTTCAAAGACCAATATACTGAAAAACAACACCAACAATTCTCCAGTAGATGACTATATTATCCCACTAGGTGTGCCATAAATTATTATCAAATTGGAGTTGCACCTTTTGGAAAATTAGTTACAAGACTTGTCCCTCCGACCGATATAATGAGAACACTCCTCGTGTTGTGGGTGACCTTATATGAGGAGTGCACCTCTAGAGAGGATTGGTTCCCCTTAGCAGATCACCTAAGCTAACACTAACACTACTGCAACTGCGAGGAAAAGGGGGAGAGAAACATAAAATAAAGAATTAAGAGCAAATGGGGGTGATATACCAAGATTTGTTGGTCTCCTCCACCTATTTTAATAGCACAATGAATTGTCTTAGAGTAGATCTCATCACACACAACTCCAAACTGGTCTTCTGCATTAGTATTTCATATAAAGGTATTTGCCATTGCTAGAGTTAGAAGGGATGATCAAGAGGTCTTGTAGTAGACACAAACGATGGAACTCCACAACTAATCTCTAAAAAATTAGCTATGACACAGAAGGTAAGGGAGATGGACACAATGCAAGGGAAATCAGAGTTTGTCACATGTATAGATTAACAAATCAATGAATTACACAATAATAAAAGCTTAGAGAATGCAGAAGGTCAATTTTCATTCAATTCGAAGGCTGAAAACTAGCATTGCAAGTCTACATTTTGACAGGGGCTTGCTACACCTAGTGGAGGGATCCTTACAATGGTCATTTCTAGGCCAATACATAGAAGAATGAGAGAGAGAGTGGGGGGGGGGGGGGGGGGGGCTAAAGGGGGGCAAAGAGGGGGAAGATAGCACTAGAGGCTCATAAATGTTGCATTAAATTCAATTTCAATTTCAAATTTGAAAATAGATAATGAGAATCCATGCTCGTAATCCTCCTCAACGCATTAACTTGCTTCCTTGATGACCTTCATTGGAATGTGGCGTAGAGAGAGCTATCTTTAAAGCATTTGATTTTTGGAGAGGCATGCATATGCTAAATTTGTCCAACCACTTCCTCATTTTCATCTATAATATTAGAATATGGTTCATTTTAATCTTCATGAAGCATTAACTAACCCACCTTTTCTCTCTTGCATGCCAATTAGGCCTAAAAACTGCCTTGCCTCTCATAATTGTCATAAAATAGGCGTGTTTGCCCAAATCAAGTAGTTAATTAAATGTAGTAAATTTATTTGCATTACACTATGGTAGATAATATATCACCATCCATCATGATAGGTATTACACTTCCACCCATATAAGCCTAAAATGCTGAAACATTAAACTCTTAAAAACTTTTCATGTCTGACACTTCTACCTTCTTTTTTTCTTCTTTCCGGGTCTGGTCAACTCATGGATAATCAACAATAATATGAGCTTTTTTTAATGTTAATTTATGAATGGTTTGCAATAATATGCTATCATATTCTCCATGGAACCAACGATTTACTTTCAATCTATATCTACCTGTCTTTTGTCTGTCTGTCTGTTTTTCTGTCTAAGAAGGTAGGTATATATATAGATGGATAGGTATATATATATGTCACGAGGTTTTTCTCGAGTTTACGTAGGAAGGCAATGATCTAGATGAGGGGATATGGCTACTGTCATGCAAATAAATCGTCTGCTGCCACTTCATCCCTATTCGAAGACAAGGAGATGCGGACGAGCAATTTCTTCCCCCACAGCACCTCTTGTCAAATTCACATGTCCCAGATGTTGTACACAGGACAATCAGTCTCCATCCCAAACCCAATCACAGCAGCAGCAGCAGCGGGAGCAACAGCAAGAAGAGAAGATAAATAACTATATGGAGAGGAAAGACAGTTCGCGAAGAATGCAAGCGGACTCCACAGACTGGATTTCCTCTTCTCTAACAAGGAGGTTTGGCCTTGGTGCAGGACTTGCTTGGTTCGGTTTTCTAGCCTTTGGTGTTATCTCTGAGCAAATTAAGACCCGCCTTGAGGTTTCTCAGGAACAACAAAATAGCAGGTGCCTCCTTGTCTCATCTTTTAATTTAATCCCAGTTTCGTTTTCGCTTAGTTTAAGCGCCTTTTTTATTGTGTGTGGGCAAGCTGTGAAACCAGCCAAACCTGCTCCCAATTTTTACATATTTTTGGAAGAGGAACCCCATCTGGAAATTCTAAAATAATACTTGCCTATATTCTTCAGATATCTTAGAGGAGTCCTAGAAGATAGGACTGTTCTCAGATAACCTTAATACCTAAAATATATTACCCATATGAAAGATTGCCATGTACCATAACCCTGATGTAGGCACGCAGAGGTGAGACTATTTGGCTTTTACCAAAGGTTGGGGTGCACAAGTGCCAGGTATGTAAGGTGCTGGTAAGCAGCACTCGGTGGGTATGAAATTAAGGAAAACACACCGTGTAACTGTACACACCCTGTGTTGGGATGCATTAATTGTCATTGGGTGTGAATTTGGGCGCGGTGCGTCTCCAGTGCGGGTGGTGCGCCGCAGCCCAAATGGGTGTGAATTTGGATGCAGGTCCGTCTCAAGTGCAGCCCAAATATGGTCAAATGCGTGCACCCAGACAACCTTAGCTATCACCATTAGCAGGGTTCAGGTGATTCCTCCTGCAATTAAGTGCAATCCCAGGGTCAACAGGGTCACTTGCCAGGCCACAGGTATGTAGCCAACCGGTAAGTGCAATCCCAGGATCAACAGGGTCACTTGCTATGCCACAGGTATGTAGCCAACCGGTGTGTGCAGGCTCACATTTGTGCATTGAGCCTCAGCCAGATGAAACTTAAAAAATCAAAATATAAACCAACACAACGGCTATGAAATTTTCCCAATAAATTCTTGTAAAATGCATTTGACTTAAATTACACTCAATTCAGCTCTGCATAGCCATTCCTCAAAGCAGCTGGGTGGGTATGATTTAATCTACTAGAATATAATCAGTTTGTTTCTACTTGATCAGTGCAAAGAATGCTCTGTTTGAAGGCATTCGATTTACCATTGGGAAATTTTCTTAATGGAATGCACAGTGAATTAGACTGATAGAATATTACTTGAATTTGCTTTAACTTTTATAGCATATAGAAGTGGTCTTAAGATGCATATACTTTAGTTTTATGTTTGCATTGGGTAACAAGAATTGACACATTGGTCACCTAATTTTGCTCACATTCAGGTCCACTGAACTGGATTTGGTCTAGTGTTAAGTTTTAACTGGTAGAAATTTCTTAATGCCATGATACCTGTTGAATAGGGATCATCAAAGGATCCAATACTTAAGAGGGGATGTATCTGGGCAAAAACTTCCTCCATCAGGTTGGCTTAAAACAGTTCCCTTAAGTTAAAAATGCGAAACCAGTGCTTCCAAGACTTAGTAATAAGTATGGCTATTGGCTACATTACAATGGTTTGCATTTAATGCATCACTGATAACAATTTTAATAAATTTCAGAGATGTGGAGAGCACCCAAGAAGTCATACTTCCTAACGGGATCAAGTATGTGGATCTCCGTGTAGGTGGAGGTTCTTCGCCCAGAACAGGGGATTTGGTTGTGATTGGTTTGCAAGGGAAAGTTAAAAGCACTGGATATGTGTTTGTGGACACATTCTCAGGCCGCAAGAGCTCTCTGGCCTTTCTGTTTGGTTTTAGACCTTACACTAAAGGCATATGTGAGGGGCTTGAGTATGTTATGAAATCAATGAAAACTGGTGGAAAAAGAAGAGCTGTAATCCCACCAGAACTTGGATTTGGAAAGACAGGCGCGGATTTGGATGGTAATATTCCGATACCACCTGAAGCCACCCTTGAATATGTAGTGGAACTTCAGAAAGTTTCAATTCCACCTTCTTAATATGTGGAAAGAAGATTTTTCTGCTTCAAGTCTTCCCCTCCAAAAAGCTCTGGTAGTATCTATTTGGTCATGCCTTTGTATCAACAAAGCCATATTTGTTTTCACCCTAAGATGGGAAATGCATGTGTTGCAGCTCCAGATTTTGTCTTCCATTTTTTCATAACTATTGTATTTGTATTTATTTCTGATTCAATATTCTTATTTATTTTCTACTTCATTTTTCCCAAATCAAGCCTAGTTTATGGACTTGCGAAGAGAACTTGGGCTGTTGATTGGTAAAGTTATGTTATTCTTGACAAATATATATCAGTACCCAAGGATATCAGCAGGAAGGATATCCTTCACTGTAAAAAAGGTAAGTTCTTGGCAAGGAAGCCCTTTGAAGACTTTTGACGTTACTTTGGCATTAGTTGCATGCAGGGATTCATATATGTTCACAAAAATTCATCCCTGTTCCAACTATTTTAAAAGAATTTATCGGTAAGCAAAATTTGATTGTGCCTTCAGTTCATATTAACTTATCAACCTCATAATAGACCTCTTTCCATCAAACACATGGTTATGATCCCCCTCCCTCAGGGCCTTGTGCGGCATGATGTGTTTTTTGTTATTGCTGATTATGTTTTTAATGTAAACTCTTGTACCTTCTTGGAGACTCTGCACTACCTCTGGTTTTAAGGGTTGTTTATTGTGGTTTGGACCTTGGGTTAATTTTGATTTAAACCTAAAATGATACTTATGCTTTTTCAGGCAGTGGGCCTGAGGTGTGTCTTCTTTTGTATAGCTCTGCTCTTTAAAATAATATAAATGTGAGCTATTTCAACAAAAATATGACAGTCCAAATTAAATACAAACTTGTGCAACTTTTATAATGTATTACTGGATTAACCTCTGAATCAGTGAGTTCAAAGAAACTTATTTATAACAAGTACCGCAATGCGGCTAGTCCCTGCAGTGGAGTGGATTTTGCTTTTTGAGAGAAACAAGTTTGTGGTAGACAATGTCTATTCATTGACATTTGAGTGTAAAGCTGTTTGAGCTTCATTTTGAAAGGTGAGTGTTGGCTAGACTGAGTCTTCACTTTGACTTCTGTTTGAATAAATGCTTGTGTAAATTGTGTTTTCTTATGATACCATTTGAATACCATTAACACTAAGAGATGTGAGTTTAATAACGACTGTTCAGTTTTTCTATTGTGAATTTGCCAAGACTTTGGTGAGGTAAGAAGCCCGAACAAATAAGGAAATGTCTATTATAAGATGTGAATATATCTACTTATGAATTTAGTTATAGGAAAAACTCATTGTGATACAATTGTTTATAATGTATCGAGATTAAATTGTTGTGTATGTCTTTGGAATGCTTATTGATGTGTTTAAAGTGAAGGAATTTTTATTGCTTAGAAGGCTTGTTCCACTTTATTGGCATTAGCCTATCTAAACCGTACAAGTTACCCTCAAGTTGTACTAATTTCTTCACCTAAAGGTGCATATTGGTTGGGTATGTTACTGGGAATCCACTAATATCTTGTTGTATAGCTTTGAGCTTTTGGTTTCTGTGTGAATTCCGGTGGGATGATTGAAAGTTGAACCCATGTGGATTATAAAGACTTCAATGACTGTTGTGAAGAGGTTTTTGTATTTGTCTATTTCCTCTTGGAAGTTGTGAAGTCTTTGGTTGGTATTTTGTTTCCATTATTCTCACTCTCGTCACTTCTTAATGATTATAATCATGTATGTTACATTTTATGTGAATTACTAGGGCATATTTCTAGGAAAATTATCAGTGTCGCATGTAACCTTGAGCTTAACTAAGATATCTTGATGCCTGGGATGGACTTAAGTGATTAGTATATTTGCTATTTGAAGCAGATGTTAGTCTGGTCGCCATGTTTTAGAACTTGTACAAGAGTATATATAGTGGTGTGTGTGTGTGTGTATGTTTTATGACTTTAATCAGTTTTCAAGGATGCTTCGAATGAAGAATCTCAAATAAGGAGGCCAATATGCTCACAACAATGTTATAGAGTTATGTTTCTGTATAATGAAAACATTTCATAGGTTTCTAATGTTATTGAAAGAGAAGTACATCAAGTTGTGCTGGACAACAAAAACATTGAATATGATATATACGAGGGAACTCTGCTTTCTAGGATTGAGCTAAGCATGTATTTTGAACTGGAAAGAAATACTTGAGAACTGGTTTGTCATTTGTAATTTACTAGCAGCAAATAGTGTGTTAAATGTGTTATATATGCTCACATGGAAAACATGGAGCTTAAAGTTTCAAATGTTTCTTCAAGCTAATTCACCCTTGTTTTCTTTTAGAAGTCAAAAAAGTTATGCTTGAATAGATAATTAAAAGTTTATTGAATCAAATCTTAAGAGATAATATTTCCTACCTTGCTTAATATCTGAAACATGTTGTGTTCTTTAGAATATAAAGGCCAAGAATTTTATCTTGCATATCAATATTGTTATAGAAGGATTGCTCAAGTAGTAAACCGATATTGAGGCACTATTTTAAGGGGAGAAGACCATATAACAAAGGCACTTGCAAATCTAATGGAAAAAGGAAATAGTACCATAAGTTTGAATTAAACTCTATGCTTTTGTAGTAGTTTTTGTGCAATAAAAGAACAACAACAAATCTTGTTGCACAAATTAAAGTATCTAGAACTTAGATATGCATAAACTTTTGCAAAATGACATGCTTATAAACCAAACCTACACTAAATTAGAGTACTCTAATTTATTGGGTCTATTGGCCAGATATAAAGGTATTTACCCATTTGAGATATTTATGCCAAATGGGTTTTCTAATTTTGAAGAAAATCATCACTTTCAACAATCTACTAGTCCTTGTCATTGAGTTGGTAGAATGTATATAAATATGCAGGAATTAGCTATTGTGTTTCAACTCAAACCATAATCGAATCTAATTGTTAATGCCTAGTTGTTCATGGCAATGACTTCAAATCATTTTATCGCTAATGGTGGGTCCAACATAGACCCAAAACATTGAAAAGTCAAGTGCTACATAGTTTTACCATGAAGATTCATTTAAAAAAATCAAGGATTCAAAATTTTGAATGTTGTAGCCACTTATTGCGCTTCCATACTAGTTACTCTAAAAGTTTGGTTTAATTAATTCTAAAAAATAGAGTTCTAACAAACATATCCTAGTTGATTTGATGCCTAATGTTGTCCTTGAATCACTTGAATCTGATAATGCATGTTGATGGTTTGAAAATTTTGCCTTAGTAAGGTATTTTGTTGGTCATATTCCCTCAAAAAGCATATTTGAGAACCATACCTTGTTCAACTTGAGGCTGTACGAAACCTAGCCAAGCCTATTATTATTATTATTATTATTATTATTATTATTATTATTATTATTATTATTATTATTATTATTATTATGCTGAGTACATTGCTATAATAGTTAAACATGGCTCGAGGTTTATTAGTAACACCATTGTTGTGTTTATCCATTAGACTAGGGATTTTGTAGGGTCATAACAAGCCAAACTCAAAATTCTAGTCTGGATTGAGTTCCTTGGTTTCATTTCCCCTTGTGGGGTTTCATTAACTAACTTATTGAACCCTTAGGCTGTTTTATTTACCATGCATAGAGCAAAATTTATGCTAATAGATCACAAAAGCACCTTTGTGTTGAAATAGACCTTTCAAAGGATCTCAAGGAAACTATCAACATCCAAATAGGTGACTAATGCATTTCACAACAAGTTTTATATATTTGCTGCCCAACACGATTCATGTGTCAAGCCATACACCACAAGATTCATGAAAGCCTCTTATGGCCAACTCTAAGCTTATTATACAACCCAGAACCTTGTAGGAGGGGAATAAAAATTTGACCTTGTCATATGATAGGTGGACAATGGTTAACAAAAAGAAAACTAACCATACAGGTTGAGGAATAGTTTAAACAACCATTGTTGTGTAAAAACCCATAGGAGTTTTGGCTACGATCGCTAAAAAAGAGGTTCCAAGATCTTCTTAGGTGGATTCACTACACTCCTGCACCCCACAGGTTGGGACAATTTTCTTGGGCCCTAAGAGTCAAGGTTTTATTTCTCAACTATCTTAACCTCCTTCAAAGGCAAAATATTTCAGAACGATTGATAATCCAATAACATTTTAACACAAAATGATTCTGTGATGGTCATTTAGTCCCTCTCCACCTCCTAAGAATGACATGTGCAAGAGAAAGAACAATTTTTTCAACTAGGTAACCTATGCAAAACAACTGACAAACATACTTGGCCAATAACTTTGACTTCCTAGATGGTTGGAAAATTGCACAAATGTGAACCTTGATGTTTCTCCATGATGATTTATTCTTGAAATATTTGCACCCTCACTGACCCATCTTGTAAGCTTATGGTCATGGACATTTGTCAGTTTCTTACCATTATGAAGTCATTATGTATGCAAGAAGTTAAGATCTTAGGGTTTTACTTCATTCCTATGCAAAGAATATTGGGTCATGGGTGTTGTGCCATGTGTCCAACCATGATATTAGATGTGGTAGAGTGGGCAATTTACTTGCGCCTAACTTGGCACGATAAATTGTCAGTCAGGGTTTTGATGCCACTCATCATGTGGTGTGGACTCTTTTAATTTTGATGAATTTTCCCTTTGTATTGCCAACATTTATGCCTATAATGATGCCATTGAATAGGGGACATTTTGGCAATGGATTGTTGATTCACTGGCTAACTCCAGTTGGACCCAATATGGCGATCCCAGCATGGCCAAGTCCTTGGAGGACAAAGTGGAGCTTCTTCTTATGTGGTGATATGTAGGGTAAAGAAAGATATGGTTCTACATGTATCAAAAGCTTGGGTTTTTAAAATCCCAACCACCCCCAACGATGCTTCTCCAACTTGCCTTGGTTTACTTGGTCCAACCAAAGGCCAGGAATTGATAAGGTGTTAAAAAGACTATATAGAGCATTGTCAGCAAAAGCAAATTTATTATCCTTTACTAACACTATTGATCATCATGTTAGTGTGGTTGTAGAGTTAGTTTCGTATGATAATCTCCCTATCTATTTAAGTGGTCTACACCTTAGGTAAAAAGGGTCAAGTCTTAATTTACCTTAACACTATGCACTTGTCCCATGAATAGAGGATTGGAAAGAGTACAATATCTATTATAATATATACAAAATATAAACTTGTAGCAATGCATACAAAATATAATGAACCTTCTACAACAAGCATGGATTGGAAAGAGTACAATATCTATTATAATATGAACTAGTGCTGAAAGAACTAAGTCTCTCAAAGTACTCTATATAAAATAGAGATTGATCAAGTTGGATTTGGTCTTGATTCCACATACGGTTATTATCCTTGAAAGCAATATCATTACGAGAAGAACAAACATCATAGAGGATGCAATAACTTGGTATACACATTCTTGAATCCCCAAAAAACACTTGCCATTAATCTTAGTTTCCCTATGGAAATACTAGTGGTGGGCTAGTGTTTTGTACAAATCACTTCCCATAAATTATCATCCATGGTTGCCTCGTACCACCATCTAATCATGTAGGGAGCCACATCCAACGTTTTATTGTCAATCTTTCTTGAAAATATCATGCATTGTGTCAGCATTATCTAAAAAATCCAACATGTCTTCTTCATTATTCGGATATCCAACACCATGACATGGTTCATCATTAGTGTTGCTAAAACTCAAAGTTGAAATTGTTCAACTGTGTACGAAGGTACAAATAAAGATGGGGCATTAATACATAATCATTGTTGTTTAGAAATCTACAAGGGTAAGTGGAAGTCAAAAGATTTTGGGGGTGCCTAAAACCTCTAATGGTCTTATTAAACAAGTCAATGAATGATAAGATTAGTTGGGTGGCCAAGTCACATTTGTTTTTTATGTAAAGATAAATGATAGGGTGAAGGTGGGTAACAGTTAGAAAAATACACAGAGAGGGGACATTATTTACATATGCTCCACATCAACATTAGGACACCGAACTTTCTAGCCATAATTCCACATAACTAATCGTTGATATTCACATCACTCCATTGTAATTTCAAATATGTTTTGCTTCTAGCGTCATTCACTGATTTTTCATAACAAAAAACAGTGTCTAATCAATAATATTTGTCCTACATCCTAGGCTATATTGTTTTAGATGTGAAGGTGAATAATGAAAACAAAGCATCTCCAATTCAACATATCCGCATTGATGTGAGTTTTGACACACATACTACAATGATAATTTTCCATCCTCTTGTTCTAAGAATTTACATTAAGTGAGTTCAAGGCATGAGTTGTAGTTTGGTCTCAATGAGTACTAGTGTGGGAATAATTCATTAAAGTATTATAGCTCACAACCTCTTAAGGGAGAGCATTTCTTTGTGTTTTTTTTAAAATTCAAGTAAGGGTTAATTGATATCAATTCAATCAAATCTTTATAGTCATAATACTATATATTAATATAATGCACTAAGAATTCTATCCAAAGTAACATAAATTATGGGAGTTTTTTTCTTGGAAAGGGTTCAAAATGAGCAAGGTAAGGAGGAAAGTAGCTTGAATGTAAATAAATATCTATATAACCTACCAAAAAATCAATTGAAGCCCAAATCAATCTCCATAAAATAAAGTTTAACAGAGTTAGTAAAACTCAATTTCAATCAAACCCAGTACAAGGCTCCAAATATTTTACCAAAATATAAAATCTTATTAAATATGACTCACACTACTTTCACTTCTTCAAAGTAATTAATTTTCCAATACACACTTATTACACTAGCTAGCATATCAAAGCACAAACTAACCTTCACAAGATAACATTCAAAGTATCAAAGATTCCTAAAGAATAAAATAACTTATTATTCAATCATTGATGAGATAATAAAAATCTTCAAACAATATTAGTAACAAGGCATAATAGTCTTCAAATTTCATCATCTCTATAAAACTTCACAGTAACATATCTTTTATAATAATCTAGTGGTGGGACAAACCATCATTTACTTTAACTATAAATTAAAAAAATCATAAAAAACTTGGACACATTACTACTGTTGTAAGCTAGAATTGCACCCTTGTGGGAGAGTTTTTCAGGGTCTTTCACTCTCAGCTACAATATTGGAACAATCTCAAGCTGTGGGTACCCTGTAGTGAGGTTGAACCTCTAGGATTTTTAATGAGGCTAGCTCCTCAAATGCTTCACTTTGGCTTGTCTCCCACACTAGAATCTACTACTGACTAAGAAAAAGGGAGAGAAAGATAACATGAAAGGGGAACCTAAGCTAAGAATGGTGATGCACTGAATATGGAATGATCCACTTCAGCCTGGGAGCCTTAATGACTATTAATGAATTCAAACAAAACACAGACTAATCTGATCATATCTCAAGGTTGCAAGCATAAATATTTTGTGTGGATGTCGAAAGGAAACACTACAATTTGAAGGACATAAATAAATAGGTTTGTATGAGACACTACAAGCTCATGACACTTCAAGAAGGCATCGATGTCTGACACTTCACACAACCTACAAGGAACCAAAAGAATTAAAGAAAGATATGTAGAGAATTTACAGATGATGAAAAGGGACATACATATGCAAATTAAAACTCCAATGATGTACACTTGGCTTGAAACTAGAATAAAAAATTCATCTTATTTCTTCAAGAGAGTGTTACAAGGTGATTTTGATAGAGTAACTCTATCACTAGTCGAGGGATCTCTTTTAAAGCTCAAAAGCTTGTATATATAGCAGAAAGGGATGAGAGAAGAGGGGGCTTGCATGAGAGGATGGAGAGGGGGTCATAATGACCGAGATCCTTGCTGTTGTCCTCGAGCTCTTTTGCATTCAAAGCATGCAACTGCCTTAACCATGAGATGAATCGTCCAAAATCACCACAAATATCCTTGAGCCCCTTGTGCATTCAAGTCTCACTTTTTGGAGTTGAGAGAGCCATGTCGAAGGTAGCTGCATGTCTCTGCCAAGTGTGAATGATTTGATCCTTGCATTAAAAACTTAACATGCTCCTTCACTTTGCATGTCCTGCATGTATAAGGATGAAATCCCCATATCTTTGAATCTAGATCGAGCCATGTTGCTTCTACGTTGAGCGACTGTTTGTCAGAGATGATGGCCATGTCGAAGGATGAGGGCCTCTCCATTAATTGCATATACTAGTTCTTACTTTGAAACATGAACCAGATCTTTCCTATAGATGGAAAACCAATCTACAGATATTGGTTTTCCTAAATCCATTTATGTCGGTGTAAGTCCATAGATTGCATAGCTTCTTTTGATCTTTATTAGGTCTAAAAGACCTATTTTTCTTTCTACGGAGCCTTACTGGCAACACTTGGACCTTTTAATGCATCTGATCCAACTTGGGTTTATTTGAGCTCCTTTGTTATTTTGACCATCACGCACTGTCGGATCTAGGATCTGATTGAATGTAGGTCATAGATCATAATCCACTTGATTGAATGCTATTGGCCCACGAGATCCGTTGATGCTTTGACCTGCACTCGCACTGTCGATCTTACTCAACATGAAGGAACATGCGTCATCTTTGCATTTTGCTGGAAACCCCTTTGACGAATTTTGAATGCCAACGGATATTTTATGAGACCCATCTTTGACGTCTGCTTCAACATCTCAAGCTTTTCAAATCCAAACGGCTACTTGCAGGGGTTCAAAGTTTGACATTTGTGGGCCTGTCATGGGATATTTGAATCCCAACAGCTATTTGTTGATCTTAAACTTTGACATTGGTGCGAACATCATTAATCCTTTCAGATTGTTTCCTTCAGACGCTTTGTCCAAAGGAAATCATGTCTTTGAACTTTTTGCTCTAACAATTTCCCTCGAATAATTTCCTTCGGCCTTTTTGCTTTCAGACAATTTTTCTAAAATAATATCTTTCAGAGTTTTTTACTTTCGGACAATTTTTATAAACTTTTGCTAAGTGTCCTTTTTCGAAGGGAAATTACCCTTCAGAACTTTGAAAAATGCCCTTTTTCGAAGGGAAAGTACTCTTTGAAACTTCGAAAATGAACCCTTTGCCTTTTGAAAAAGAAACCTTTGGATTTTTTTGAAATGGACCCTTTGGCTTGAAAAAATATCTTTTCCGAAGGGAAGGACCCTTCAGGGTCTCAAAAAGCCCCTTTTTTGCTGAGAAAAGTGCCCTTCGACTTTCCTGAAAATGTCTTTTCCAAAAGGAAAGTACTCTTCAATTTTTTTGTTTGGTCCATTTTGGTGGGAATAACCCTTCAGAAAATTTGTAAGTGCCTTTAGCTTGAAAGATGCCCTTCGGCTTTGGAAAATGTCTTTTGCTTCGAGACAAATGTTCCAAAAGAAATATGCCTTTGAAAAAATTGTCTCAAACAATTTTTCCAAAGAAAATGTGTCCTTTAAAAAATTCCTTCGACCTTTTGACATAGCCCTCATTTGCTTTTTGGAAATGCCTTTCGGCTTTTGAAGATATCCTTCGGGAACTTTGAAAATGGGCCATTTCTGTAGAAGTGCCCCTTCGGAAAAATTATTTTAGAAAAAATGTCCGAAACAACTCCCAACACTTAGTCAAATGAAGTAACTTGCCCTTCGAAACTTTTCTTACGGGCAAAATGTCCGAAAAAATTCCAACACTTAGCTCGAACAAAACTCTAAAAGAAAATACTTAGAGAAAAAGAGTCCCGAAAGAAAACAACCTTGTACTTTTTGCTTCATTGGGTTCTCTACTCCTTACTTTGAGTTTTTTTGGTGAAGTAACTGAGATATCAAAACCTAAAGTCTTATTTTAACGTAATAACTTCTGCTTGATCATGTCCACGTCTTTAAACCAATCAAAAATTTGGTATGTGGGCCAAAAATTGGCCAACATTTCTGGGGACTCACAGGGAAGGTAGCCTGCTATGCTTGAGAAACTAGCTTATTTGCCTCATTTGATCCATCAAGCACGGAGTCACTACTTTCTTTGACAAGGCTGACCTTATCTAGAAACTCCCCTTGAAGCAATAAAGACAACAGGAACAAAACAAACATTGTGCCCAAGGCACTTAGGGAAGGGAAACATACAACCGAAAAGGATGTGCACAAGGCACTTAGAAGAAAACATGACAAAACTATACAAAAAGTATAATATATATAATGGCTGCAAATTCTTCTAATAGCAAGACTTTAGATGAATCTCATTGACTGGGATGGGCAGTTCCTCTCCATCTAGTTGGGCCAGCTGAAAAGCAATATGTTGTTTGCATCCATGGATCAAATAAGGACCACTCCACAAGCTATCAAATTTGGTATGGTTACCTGGCTTGGCCTTATTTGATTCCCACTTAAGGACTAGATCCCCTTCTTTATAGTCTTTTATTATGGATCTCTTATCAAAGGCTTTCTTGACTTGAGCTTGATCTGAATCTAGTGTTTCCATTGCAAGGTCTCTCATTTCTTCAAGCTCCATGAGTTCTACCAGTCTCACATGCATGGGCTCAACTTCCATCAACTCCGGCTGATGGGCTAATTCTAATGCAGGAAGCTCAAGAGAAATGGGCAACTTGGCCTCCCTTCCATATACTAAAACATGGAGAATTATCAATGGCAGCTTTAGGAGTCGCCTTGTCAGCACATAAGGCTGTCTTTAGTTTAGTGTGGTATGTCGTCTGATTCTCCTCCATAGTTCTCTTGATGATTCTTAGGAAATTTTTATTTATGGACTCAGCCAGTACATTTTCTTGAGGATAATAGTTGGAAGAGGTGCTGAGGTAGATGTCCATCTTGAGAGCCATTCACTCATTTTCAGACCGAAGAATGCTAATGCATTATTAGAAATGATAGTGGATGAAACACCAAACCTGGTCACAATATTGTCATAAAAGTCTAGGACTGCACCTTCATTAGCTTCTTTCAATGCAATGGCTTCCACCCACCTAGTGAAGTAGTCGGTTGCAGTAAGCACCCATCTATGCCCTACACTTGATGGATGGTTGATCATTCTTATGAAATCTAGCCCCCATTGCATGAAGGGTTGTTCTACCTGAATAGGGTTGAGAGGAAGGGCTGCCAATCTTTGTTTACCTACAAAGAAAGCACACTTTTGACACTTTTTTACTCATGCATACACATCCTTGAAGATGTTGGGCCAATAATAGCCAGCTCTCATCACTTTTGCCATTTTAATCTTTAGAGCAAAATGGTCTCCTGTAGGCCCATCATGCAATTGCTCTAAGAACCTTGTCGCTTGGTCATCATCTATGCACCTTAGGAGCACTCCATTGAAGTCCTTTTTGAATAAAATCCCATCAACCAATGCATAAGGTATAGATTGAAGTCTAAAATACCTTCTCTTTTCCCTGTCCATACCTTGTGGGCACTCACCTATTATCAGAAAACATGTCATATCTTGGAGCCAATTAGTGTGGGGTGGAGGTGCATTTGTCTGTGAGTTATTTTGGGTTACCAAGATAACCTCTTTGTCTTCATGAAGGTCATAAATCATATGCTCACACAAGCCTTTGCCTCTCACTAGCTTAGTGACCTTGATCTCCACATCATACTCTATGACCTTGGTAATCTAACTAGTGCTCTTTTCGTTCAAGTCTTTGTTAAGAAGGAAGTCTCTCACTCCAGGATGAGGCACCATAAGATAGATTTTATTATTGGAGAGCATTGGCCTAAACTTTTTAAGGCTTCTTACCGCTGCAAGGACTTATTTTTCTACGAAAGTATACCTCACATCATACCCCTCAAGCCCTTGACTGAAAAATGCTATTGGCTGCTCAAGTCCTTCACCATTCTTTTGCATCATAATAATTGATATATTGTCAATATTGGCAAAGGCATACAATATGAAATCTCTTGAAAAATCAGGATTCATGAGTGTGGGTGCTTGGGCAATGGCTTGCTTGATAGCCTCAAATATTGATTTACCTTCATTTGACCAAGTGAACACTTGGTTCTTATTTAGCATGGCAGTGATGGGTTTGACAAAGTTTGCAAAATTGGGTATAAACCTCTCACAAAGTTTATTTTTCCAAGGAAACTTTGGATTCCCTTATTATGCTTGGGTAGGGATAAGGCCAAGATGACACTTATTCTATCAGGATCAATAGCTAATCCCTATTTTGAGACAATATGTCCCAAGAGTTTGCTCTCATGGACAACAAACACACATTTCTTGGGATTCAAAGAGATCTCATATTCCATGCATCTTTCAAAGATCAATCCCAGGGGATCTAAGTGATCACTAGCCTTCTTGGAGAAAATTGTTATGTCATCCAAGTAGACAAGCACCATCTGATTTAGCAATCCTTAAAAGGCCATGTCCATTGCTCTTTGAAAAGTGGCCTCAACATTTGATAGGTCAAAAGATATCTTTTGATAAGCATATGTGCCCCACTTTATGGTGAAGGTAGTCTTGTATTGATCTTCCTCTCTTACAAGCAACTGGTTGTATCCCAAGTATCCATCCAAAAGAGAGAAGCATTTCGAACCAGTAACCATTTGAAAGAGTTGCTTCATGGAGGGTAAGGGGTAGTGATCTTTCAAAAAGATCCTATTCAAGTCTTTGAAGTTAGCACACAATCAGATCTCACCATTCTTCTTTCTCATAGGTACCAGGTTGGCTATCCATGAGGAGTGTTTGATGGGAAAAATGATATTGGATTCAGTCAATTTGGTCAATTTTTTCTTCAATAACTCTTCAATTTTTGGATTGACAGGCCTTTGCTTCTGCCTCATAGGCTTAGCATTGGGCTCCAGTTCTTAGTATGTTGGGCTAGCTTAGGATCAAAGCCTCTCAGATCACTATATTCCCAAGCAAATATGTATGAATATTCCTCACAAAGTTCAATGAAAGCATGCCTTTCTACCTCATTGCTTACCTTCCCAAGCTTGAGGAGCTTATCCTTGAAAATAAGGACTCTTTCATAGTTCTCCTCATCAGTTGACATCACTGCCTTGACTTTCCTCACATGGTCTCCCTCATGGAAAAGACCTTCAAGGGTGACCAGCCCTTTAGGAAGTTTGTTAGATCTCAGTTGAACAATTTGATCTTCATACTGATGTTGAAATTTACCTTGGTTCATTGAGGAAAACTCTGCTTCCTACTGCAAAAAACAAGCAATCTGCTTGTCACTATTGAAGACCTACCAATGAGCCTCATTATCTGGCACTGATGGTCTCACGACTACTTTAACATGTGGTTGTACTTTGGGATTCATCAACTCATTTGGGATATCAAACTGAGCCCCCACAACTGCCAACCTATCAGCGTGTTTATTTTGATTCCTTGGCACTGCTTGGATGTTGAAGGCCTCAATGTCTTCAAGCATATTCCACACTCTATGTAGGATTTTATCAAAGGATTCTTTGTGATGTTTTGGCCTTTGACCTGATGCACTATCAGCTCACTATCCAACTGAAGGCCATGGATACGACCCTCGAACTTAGTTGCATTGTAAGAACAACTGAATTAGAACCTGTAAGAAGAAAAGTAATTATCATCTGAAGGGGAAACCAACATTGCCCCTATACCTACTCCATCTTTGCTCCTTGAGCCATCAAAGAATAATTTTCACATACCATTGAGGTCTTCTTTAGGTCCAATGATGGAAGGCATGAGTTGATTTTCTTCACGTAACAAATAGACACCCATGTCTCTTTTTTCAACACCTTCCAAAGGGTTGAGAAATTGATTATCCATCCATAGCTCATCTAATAATAAGTATGAAATCTCCTCAGAATAAGTATGCAGTTCTTGACCAATTATAAATTCATCCTCATCAAGGATAGTATAATTAAGGTTTATGTTATCTCGCTGATGGGGCTCAATGTGAAATTGTGTCATGGGATCAGCTTTGATTGATACCTTAGTCCCATACCTTGTTCTGAAAGCCATGTAGAACCAATCTGCTGCTAGATAAGCCCCAATTTTGGCTATGAATTCTCTAGAAAGGCATAACACAAAGCGAGGAGTAACATCAAAGATCAACACATCCTGAACCACCAAAACACTAGGATAAGCATGTAGGGTCAAGCTCAAATCCTTGATGATACCATATGGCTTTGTGGGAGAACCATCAAGCTACAAAACTCCCTTAGTATGTGGCTCATATTTGAGGTTCAACTGATCATCTATAGACTTTGGCATTACTGAAGTGCTAGCTCCACTATCTACCAAGCAATTATGCACCAAGGAATCACAAATGATTAATCAAATGTAGAATGGAGAAGGTTTGACCACCTTACTTGATCCTTCTTCCATAGGACCTTGGGTTGCATTTGTGAGGACCTCAGTTTTTTTGCTTGGTTGTTTGTCTATAGTTGTAACACTTATCTTGGACAAACCTTCTTGAAGGATATCCACTTGAGTAGGCATGGAAAGCATGTTCCACATTAGTACAGTCACACTAGATTTCTTCATTTGCTCAACAATGTTGATTGGTGAACCACCAACCTTCCCCTATGCTTTGGGGGCCACTATTGTTGTTTGTTAAATTTGTGAGTTTTGTGGATAAAAATGGGTCCCTTGATTTTGATTTTTAAGAGGTGCTGGAACCTTTGGAGTGACAACAGGCTCATTAGGCTTAGGCAATGAAGGAGTAATGATAGGAGGTTCTTTGAATGTTCCTTGGTTATCACTCACATTCCTTCTTTTGAATCTCGTATTAGCTACCACTGGAATATATGCTTGGCTAGAACGAGCTTGCTAATTGAGTGCATAGCACTCTTCATGCTCATAATTAACCATTATAGCACCCAACAAGTTTGGTTCTTGATTAGGCCCCTAGCCTTGTTGAGGTTCTTCTAGTCTTGTCATCATAGGTATTTATGTTATGAGCCATAAGAGCTTGATTGTATCCATAGCTAGCACCCTGCTGCCACTGATCATTTAAACCCTGATTGAACTCAATGTTAGGGACAATGGACTGATCAAAAGACTGATTCTAAGGCATTTTACCCTCACTTTCTTGAGCAATGTTGTTCTGAGTAGGGACCAAAGTATTAGAGGTGCTTACAACATTTGAATTATAGTTATTTTGTCTAGCATAGTTAGGTTGCCCCTGTCCTTGACCTTGTCCTTAGAAATTTCCTTTTTAGGGTGGCCTATTTGCTTGATAAGACTGTTGTTGAGGCTGATATGGAGCTTGATAAAGTGTATTGAACTGAGCTTGCTACCTCTTCACATTCACCAATTCATTTCCAAAGGATTGAAACATGCTCTTAAGTTCTTGGAAGTTTTTGTACTCTCGAGAATCACTTGATCTGCTAGTGGAGGCTTTTCTTGCTTAGGTGAAGGTATATCAACAATTATTGTTGTTGAAAGAATAACATCAAGTGGAGGAATAACCATAGGGGGTGGTCTAATTTTAGGGAAAAGAGGCATTGGGGGTTTAGGATTAAGCTTGTCAGCTTGTACTAGATCGTTCTCTACTTTGATTGCCACTCACAAGCATCTGATAGTGTGTTTCCTACCATAGACTAAATCATTACTGCAATATCACTATTAAGAGCTTTCAAATAGTAAAGGAAAGCATATTTAGGAGTAGGCCTAACAAAGACTAGAATTTTGTCCCATGTCTTTTGAAACTTGGTATTGAAATCCTACATAATCTCATGAGGAGCCCTCTTGATTGTCATCAGTTGTTCAACAAGTGACAAGTGGTCATTCTTATCTTCAAATCTTTTACACAATGCATCACCCAATTGATGCCATGATGTGATGGAGTTTGCAGTAAGTTCCTATACCAATCCAAAGCTTTACCCTTGAAAGAGATGGCCAATAACTTGATAGCTACATTTTCCTCACTGACATTATGAATATTGCAAAAGTTGGCTATATCCCTGAGGTGCTCAGAAGCGGTTGTAGATTGGTCTCCCGTGAAATAAGTAACACTTTTATGGGCTGCCATTGGAATAGGATCATACTGTTGGAGGTCTGAAGGACTTTGACCATTGAAAGCCATAAAAGGGAAAGCTCTAGGGGCTACCATGGCAGTGAAAGGACCCAACAAAGATCTTCTTGCAGAGGTATATTTTGAAAATGGTTTAGGAGGAAAGTTTCCCACGTATGGGTGAGTTTTATCAAATCTTAACCTTCTTGCTGAGTTTAAAGGTAATTCAATAAATTCAAAAGGAATACCTTTAGAAGATGATCTTATAGTCACCTTTGACATGAAAGATAATTACTGTTCTACCACCAGATTGCTGAGTGTTCTTCGGAGTCGCCAGATACTGAAAGATGAAAGCTATAACCATTGCAAATTGATCAAACCAACATCAAACTTGACCAATCTTCTTCAAAATATGTTCCATCGGGTGTGCCAAAAACTATTTTAGGCTAGAATTGCACCCTTGTGGGAGAGTTTTTCAGGGTCTCTCACTCCCAGCTAAAATATTGTAACAACCTCAGGTTGTGGGTATCTTGTAGTGAGGTTGAAACTCTAAGATTTTTAGTGAGGCCAACTCCTTAGATGCTTCACTTTGGCTTGTTTCCCACACTAGAATTTACTACTGACTAAGGAAAAGGGAGAGAAAGATAACATGAAAGGGGAACCTAAGCTAAGGATGGTGATGCACCGAATATGGAATGATCCACTTCAGCTTGGGAGCCTTAATGAATACTAATGAATTCAAACAACACACAGACTAATCTGGTCCTATCTTAAGGCTGCAAGCATAAGTATTTTGTGTGGAGGTAGAATGAAAACCCTACAATTTGAAGGACATAAAGAAATAGGTCTGTATGAGACACTACAAGCTCATGACACTTCAAGAAGGCACCGACGTCTGACACTTCACACAACCTACAAGGAACCAAAAGAATTAAAGTAAGATACATAGAGAATTTACAGATGATGAAAAGGGACATACATCTACAAATTAAAACTCCAATGATGTACACTTGGCTTCAAACTAGAATAAAAAAATTCATCTTATTTCTTAAAGAGAGGGTTACAAGGTGATTTTGATAGAGTAACTCTATCACCAGTCGAGGGATCTATTTTAAAGCTCAAAAGCTTGTATATATAGCATAAAGGGATGAGATAAGAGGGGGCTTGCATGAGAGGATAGAGAGGGGGTCATAATGACCGAGATCCTTGTTGTTTTCCTTGAGCTCTTTTGCATTCAAAGCATGCAACTGCCTTGACCATGAGATAAACTGTCCAAGATCATCGCAAATCTCCTCGAGCCCCTCGTGCATTCAAGTCTCCCTTTTAGGAGCTGAGAGAGCCATGTCGAAGGTAGCTACATGTCTTCACCAAGTGTGAATGATTTGATTCTTGCATGAAAAACTTGGTGTGCTATTTCACTTTGCATGTCCTGCATGAATAAAGACAAAATCCCCATATATTTGAATCTAGATCGAGCCATGTTGCTTCTGCATTGAGCGATTGTTTGTCAGAGATGATGGCCATGTCGAAGGATGAGGGCCTCTCTATTAATTGCATATACCAGCTCTTTCTTTGAAACCTAGACCAAATCTTTCCTATAGATGGAAAACCAATCTAAGGACATTGGTTTTTCTGTATCCATTTATGTCGATGTAAGTCCATAGATTGTGTAGCTTCTTTTGATCTTTATTAGGTCTAAAAGGCCTATATTTATCTCTACGAAGCCTTACTGAAAACACTTGGCCCTTTTAATGCATTTGGTCTAACTCGGGTCTGCTTGAGCTCCTTTGTTATTGTGACCATCACGTACTGTTGGATCTAGGATCCGATTGAATGCGAGCCACATATCATAATTTGCTTGATTGAACACTATTGGCCCGCAAGATCGATTGACACTTTGACCTGCACTCTCACCGTCAATCTTGCTCAACATGAAGGAACACACATTGTCTCTACATTTGGCTGAAGACCCCTTTGATGACTTTTGAATGCCAAAAACTATTTTATGAGACCCAACTTTGACGTCTATGCAAATGGCTCAGGGTTTTCAAATCCAAATGGCTACTTTTAGGGGTTCAAATTTTGACATTTGCGGGCCCGTCATGGGATATTTGAATCCCAATGGCTATTTTCTGAGCTTGAACTTTGACATTGGCATGAACGTCATTAATCTTTTTGGGTGGTTTCCTTCGGATGCTTTGTTTGAAGAAAATCATGTCTTTGAACTTTTTGCTCAAACCATTTCCCCAGAATAATTTCCTTCAGCCTTTTTGCTTTCAAATAATTTTATCAAAACAATTCCCTTTGGCCTTTTTTGCTTTCGGAATTTTTTTTTCAGACTTTTGTTAAGTGTCCTTTTTCGAAGGGAAAGTATGCTTTGAAACTTTGAAAAATGCTCTTTTTCGAAGTGAAAGTACTCTTTGAAACTTTGAAAATGAACCCTCTACCTTTTGAAAAATAAACCTTCAAATTTTTTGAAACGGACTCTTCAGCTTGAAAAAGTATCTTTTTCGAAGGGAAATGACCCTTTGGGTTCTCAAAAAGCCCCTTTTTTATTGAGAAAAGTGCCCTTTGGATTTCTTGAAAATGCCTTTTTAGAAAGGAAAATACCCTTCGGTTTTTATGTTTGGTCCATTTTGGTCGGAATAACCCTTCAAAAATTTTATAAGTGCCTTTGGCTTGAAAGATGCCCTTCAGCTTTGGAAAAGGTTTTTGCTTTGGGACAAAAGTTCTGAAAGAAATCTGCCTTCGAAAAAATTATCTTAGACAATTTTTTCGTAGGAAATGTGTCCTTTAGAAAATTCCTTGAGCCTTTTGACATAGCCCTCATTTGCCTTTTGGAAATGCCTTTCGACTTTTGAAGATATCCTTCAAGAACTTTGAAAATGGGCCATTTCATTAGAAGTGCCCCTTCGGGGAAATTGTTTCAGTCAAAATGTCCAAAAAAATTCCTGACACTTAGTCAAATGAAGTAACTTGCCCTTTAGAACTTTTCTTTTGGGAAGAATGTCTAAAGAAATTCCAACACTTAGCCCGAACAAAAATCCGAAAGAAAATACTTAGTGAAAAAGAGTCTCGAAAGAAAATAACCTTGTCCTTCTTGCTTCATTGGGTTCTCTACACCTTCTTACTTACTTCGGGTTTCTTTGGTGAAGTAACTGATTATATCAAAACCCGAAGTCTTCTTTCAACACAATGGCTTCTGCTTGATCATGTCCACCTCTTTAAACCAGTCAAAAATTTGGTATGTGGGCCAAACATTGGCCAACAACTACACCACTAAAAGACCCAACAATACCACAAACAAACTAATCATGGGCACCAGAAGTTAACTACAACTATCAACAAAACTCATTAAAAAACATTGACACATTTATTACACCACTAAGGGACATGTCAATACTATAAAGAAAGTAATCATTTGCACCCTTTGAAAGCCCAAGCACAAATGTACATCACAAAAAACATCTTCAAGGTTGAATTTGATTCATAATTATCATAGATATTTCATAGCTAATTCATCAATATGAATTTTATACCATTCCTAAAAAGACTTGACTGTTTAGCTTCTTGTTTTATTCTTGTAATTGCTAAAAGCAATAATTAATTATGATTAGAATTGTATTCGAAAGTATTGTAGCTGTGAACGAAACCCCAAATATAAAACACAAATAAGTAACTACTGCAAGGAACAAAAAGCAAAAGCTTCAAAAGAGACAAAATCACCGTAGAGAAATCCAATGTTAGAAAACTCTATAAGAGTGAGGGATTTCCTACTCTTTCCATTCTCTCATTTTTACAATTACATTAATACTACCTTCAAGAGGCTTTCATGAACATTCTTTACAATAAAACATGACTGAACTCCTGTACACTCTTACACAACCTTTCTTAACTCGCACTTTTTTACACACTCTAAACACCCAAACACACTCAACCAAGAAGAAATGAAAGGAAACATCCAGGTGAATACATATCACTCCCACAAGGGTATTTAACATGCTTGAAACATTATAAGCTCAAGAAATAAGAGGAAAATACTCAAAAGTGGAAGATTCATCATTTAAAACTGTTGCTTTGAATGTCTTTTGACTTTGTGTAAAATTTTTGCTTACTATACGGCCAAACCTCCACTTATTTTATCGATGGTTATCGCTACCTTTATTAAATGATTGGTTATGTAATCATTGTTTGTATTAACCCTAAGTTTCACAACCTTATTTGAAACTTTGACTTTATTCTCAAGAAATTATTATTGTCTTCGCATCTAAGGTGTATACCCTAACTTTGCTATTGTAGATCCTTTGTACTCATCTAATATTCCTTAACTAAAACCTAATGGAAAAAAGCTATTAGGAAGTGTTCTACAAGACATATTTTCGTGGTAATAGTGGACTAGTTAGCTCATCTAATTAATAATTTCATGATCAAATTTGGATCACACCTTCCCAATTAGAAGGATTTTGGTCCTCAAAGCTTAGAAACTTATGAGGAGAGGAAATTTCCTTCCCTATTTCTCCTTAGAATATCATTTTGGTTTGTTTGGAAATTGTCCTTTCAACCCAATTTTCCAATTCTCCTACACGAACCTACTTGACGATCTTTCTTTCTTTCATAAAACGTTTTTTTGTAAGTTCTCTTAGAAATTAGGAAAAAGATATTCAATGGAAGGTCACCAAAATGCCTCTTCTTAGTCTAACATAGAAGGCTCAAAGTGACACAAGTTTTCAACATTCACAACATAATATGTATTCATATAAGGAGGCAAATCCAATCTGAAATAAATCTTGCCCACTTGTTCTATAATTACAAATTGATCATATCTAAGAGGTTTAAGCATTTTTTTTAACTTAGTCTTTATTTACTCAAATAAATCCATATTTTGTCTCCAACAAGAAATATAAGCTCAACTCTATGTTCATCATGTTTACTTTGTACTTTTTTTTTGACTCCCTTAACGTGGCTTGCACTTGGAGATGTCTATGCCAAATCTCATTACTACACAAAGTGCAGTTTGCACTACAAATGGGATTAGATTTTCATCATAAATGTGTGTGTGTGTGTAGGTGAAAATATCTAATTTTTATTTAAAAAATTTTGACACAAAAATGGCACAGACATGACTAAATTAAGCATTTTTACTTGTGTTGCCTTTTTCCAATTTTGCACTACTTTTGTACTATGGAAAATAATGAGTTTAAAAATAATGGCACACAATTTTCACAAATAATTTATGAATAAATTAATAAAATACATAGAATGAACCCAATTCATTTTTAATAAATACATAACTCCAAGAGTGTTCATAGATAACAATTGGATTAACGTACAAATAAACACAACAAATAGGATCAAAATAGATTATATGAGAGAACCATAAGACTAAAGGTAAATGGGTTTATCGTATATACCAAAATTGAACTTGGTCTTACTAGATAGTATTGCCTTGTATTGAATTACGTCACTAAAGCATTTTTAATACAATTGGTGTTTCAAGATTGTCGAATTGAAATATTAGATTCTTTTCCCTCATCAATACCTACAATTACTCTATGTTTATGACATCCTCCAATGAAATAATTGAGAAAAAGAGGTTGGCACACTCCAGATGATTATGTCACGTTTGTTACAAATTTAAAAAACTTAATTGGGTGACTCAATATAATTACAATATACATATATACAATTTCAACATCTCCTTACCTTCCCTCAAAAATAGTGACAAAGTTATAGGACATAGTTGGTATTGAAAATTTGCATTGCCAAGGTTATGTTGTAAGTGCAAATAGAATATATATTGAACATGTCAAAAATCATAAACTAGAATTGAAAAAATATCAAATTAACTATCTTCCTTCTACATAATGCGAATTGATCAATTAAAATTGGGAGAAGTCTCCAAATTTGAGATAACCCAACCTCAAATCATTCAAATGCATAGTAGGAAATTAGTAATGATGACAATGCAATTTAAGTCATGTTTGTAAAAAGTTTGCAAAAAGGAATACTTGAACAACTCATCATTTGTTCATGTTTTCAAGTTACATAATTTGAAAATGACAGTCTGTGATGAGCGACTTTAGGGGTAGCCTATGATGCATCTTCAAAATTTAAAGATAAATTTTGCATTCAATAATAATTTATGGAGAATATAACATGCAATCAATGGTGAAAATAACCCTATCAAGGAATCAAAATGAAATGATAATCACATATACGAGTACCTTCTGGGGATGTTATGGTATCTCTTGGAGTCACTTGCTTTTGAAGAGGGATCATCTACACAAATGATTGCAACAAGTTTATATGTTTTTTTACAAACTGAGATTGCACAACTTAATCTTAAATCCTTTTTTCACATCTATAATTGTGAGCTTCCTTCACCACATCATCTATTACCTAATCACATGGAGTTGCCTCATCATATTCTTGAGCATCACTATAGTTCTTTGCAAATTGATTAGGTATGCGATCAACTACATGTTGTGTGCAAAACATATCTCTGATATCATCCAAAGGAGACTCAATACGGGATAAAAAATGCACACTATTTTTATCTCATTCTACCATGTTAGCCAAGACAACCTTAATTACACATTTGTATGTGTTTCACTTCTTCGACCACAAAGAATCACATACACATAAATATACCCCAAAATTAATGATAATGTACCAAGTTTCCCCATTATATTGAATCATTACCTTGTATTTGTCCTTAATAAGTTTGTACACATTGAAATCCCTAGTAGATATTTATCTATCCCTCTCAATGGATTTTACAAGATTGATTTATTTATTGAATTTTCACATAAACCCAAAAACCTTCAGCATGCACATGTACTTATACTATGATTTGACCCATTTTAAAAAGGTGTAAATCAACCAACCTATTCATTTATTGCATTTCCTCAAATAGTATATAAGAAATATTATTTTAATGTAGCAATGATATGACTTAATAACAACATTGGTGTGTTGATCTATGTGATTGAATCAACAAAAATGTTTGGTGCACATATTTGAAGTATATTTTCAATTAGTTATAGTTATACAATGCCAAAATATTTTTTATTGGGAAAATAAAAGTACAATGGAAAGGAACCTAAGGAGTGAACTCACTAATTATGTTATCACTCTATAACCAATTATGTTTTATGTATGCAAGGAATTCCTTCTTTGTGTGGAATTCAAACTCAAAATCAGCAATCAAACTTTAGATTTCAACATTTACCAGGTCTTTCAAACATCTGTAATATAACTTCCCTAGAAGAGGTGATCCTAAAAACATTCTTTAACAATGTCAGTTTCACCATTATTCAACCGTGTCGTTCTCAAGTTTCAAATATAAAGGGGAATGCAAAAATTAAAGACCCGCCTGCATCTCCTCAACAAAATATAATGTTCCAGAAGAATGTCATGAAAAACAAGTATATTGTAACATTCTAAGAATGAAACAGAATGTAGAGATGGTAATTACTTATGAAGCAATGATGACATATAGTAACTTGCATAATTATGTCATTTTGGTCTCTGCATCATTTATTATGAATGCAGTAACCTTCTAAACTGAGCAAAAGTCTTTGCCATGTTTACACACTTCTTTCAAATAAATGTCTATTATGGATGCATTAACCTTCCAGTTTGAGAAAAAGTCTTTGCCACGTTTACACATTTATTTCAACTAAGTGTTTATGTCACCCGCCTCATTTCTAGATGAAATAGCCAATACAACTAGAACTTAACCTTGATTCTCATAAAAAACAATGTATAAAAATAGTACTAAGACAATGAAATCAATAAATATAATAGCAATTATAACCATTAGATATTATTATATTAAATTAATTCAAAGTTTACCAATGTGTATAGCTTACACTCTATATGTTTGTCAATAAAATCGCATCCATAGAGATGACTCTATTATGAGAATGTATAGCCTTCATCTCTAGTTTCCACAATGTTTAAAGTTAAATTTAAAAAGGAATGGCTTCACCTACTAATTTTTTGTAATAGAACATATATTCCATTTATTTTAACTAAGAGTTTGTGTCACCCACCCATTTCTAGATGAAATATCCCATGCACCTATAACTCCACCTTGATGCTTATAAAAAATAATCAAGCTATAAAACTAACACTGAGACAAAGAATTCAATACCTATATTAACAATTATAACCACTATATATTGTTATATTAATAAATTGAAAGCTTACCAATGTATATAGCTTACACTGTATTTATTTATTGATAAATTTTCATCCATAGAGATAATTGAGTTGTGGGTGATGTTTGAATTTTGATTAAAAAAGAATGGATTCACCTACAATTTTTTTTAATAGAACATATATTCCATTTCATCAATATATCAATGGTTGTAACTAATATAGTCACTAAAATCCTTATATGACATAGTTAACCTAGCTCTATTCCATGCACTGACTAGTTGTGCTTCCATAAAAAGATATCTCGATAACTCACCATATCCTCAAACCCTTATCTAAATAATGTTTCTCAAAAATGTTGTTAATAATGGCACCCATTAATAAAAAAGACTCCATTTATTTGTGGACATGAGTCATATAAGTGGATAGTGGTGTAGTATATCTGAGACTGTTGACCATGGACTTGTCTTAATTGATTACAGGTAAAAACTAGTCAGTGTGCCTTCTTTGCATGTGGATGTTGAGTAATATGATATATCATAACTATGGTTTAGCTGTATAAAAATTGTTATTTGTCTTTTCTTGCCTTTGAAACTGTTATGGCAGTTTGATAGCTTGAAAACCTGTAAGAAAATAGAAGAAAGTGTAATGAGTTGAGCTAACCTCAATCACCCCCTTGATGATTGACCACTGCCTATGTATCCAATAACCCAAGGAGGGAAATCAAGCCCATGTAGTTCTCCAACCTAGAGTGAATGTGAAATTGTGCTCCTTTGACTATTTTATACAACTAAAAAATAGATTTCAATACTTGACAATGATAGCTCTTGACTTGGTTTAAAGGGATCTTGACTTGGCTTATAACTTCTCATTATGAATGATTTATAATTTTGGTAGAATAGAGTAGATTTTCTAAATCTATAGAAGCGTACGAGCTTGAACCAAATAAATAACAAGTGGTGTTAATGAGTGAATCTTGACATGTATTTATGGGCAAATATTTTAACAATTTACTTTAGCCAAACATGTGAAATGCGCAAGAAGACCCAAAAGGATGTTTTAAATTCTAGAAACTAATTGTCATTTGGTATGGGACGTAACTACTACAAGTGGATATGAGCACACTACACTCATGTTCACCTAGTGTGAACCTGTCTAGAAGGATCATAGACAATTTTACTCTATTAGAGATAGTCTAAATGTGGTTTTAGACAAATTTAATATTTGACATTAAAATAATTATGTACTAGTAATAGAAAACAAAGGGTCAAGCTTGTATATTGAAAAATGGCTTAAAAGAATGACGAATAAGATGCATGTATTTAAGCATAAATCATTTGGTTTGGAATGTGTCAAAAATTAGTAGTCAAGTACCTTTGACTATATTTATGTTACATTTCCCCCCTTTAATTCTATAAATGAAATTGCTAGAGTAAAGAAGAAAGAGTTGAATCTGAGTGTATATAACACACTTTGTCTATAATCAGATACTTTAAATGTGTAGGACACTCAAATTTAACAAAACTTGTAATAGCTCATGAAATTGTTATTTTGTTCATTTGATATTTGAAAAATATTGAACTTTAAAAATTGAAAAATTGAAAAGAGAACAAGGGAGGAGTACACTTGTATATAGGTGAAACCAAATTGCCATGTAACCTATAATTGGTGATAGAAAATTATGCCCCCTTGGTTAAAGCACTTAGATAATTTGAACCAATGATGAATTTAGAGTGATCAAGTCCCAATTTGAATAACTAATCAAGCTCATGAGTTGGAAAGAAATAGTATTCCAACTCTCATGAATAAGGAATAGTATCCAATGTATTAATTGAAAAAAAATGGAACCATGTTAGGTTCACTAAAAGTGATGACAAGGTCATTGGGTGTCAATAGACTCGAACATAGATCACCCACACAAATTCAAATTACATTGTTTCAGGTCGATTTATATTATATTTTTGCATGATTGAAAGAGAATAAAGAATACGCATGCCTCCACTGTGACTATATTGATCATATAATTTTGCTTTGAAATGAATCTTTTGCCTTTGAATTTGAATATTTTCCTCTTTACAATTTGAAAATTTGAAGTTTGAAACTTTGAATTTTTCTATTTAGAATTTGAATATTTTCTAATTTTTCATCTTTGAATAATCTTGAGAACGAATGAGTATCATGCCCTCTTTGAATATGTGCCAATGATATAGAATGTTATACATCTATATGTTTAATTGTGAATGTATTTGCAACCTGTAACTTTAATCTTGTTATTATTTTGTATTTTCCCATGCATATGCATTCAAATATGTATGATTATGTGCTTTGAATATTTAAGAAGTGAGTGCATATGCATGGCATATTCCCCCATAATGTTTTGGATGTACTAATATTTGTTATATGTTTGTTTTTTTAATCACTTTGAAATCTCAAAAAAATCTATATTTTATTATAAAATCTAAGTTTTCATTAGTTTGAATATTTTAAAAATTTTACTCTATATTTTTGAACCTTGTATTATGAATCTTTGAATTTGTATTCTACCCCAAAATTTTTCATGGAGATTTGGATCTCTAAGACAATTTTAGTGTGATGCCCCCCTTTTGAGATGACAGATGTAACATACAAATCACTCATATCAAAATAAGAGTTAATTGTATCATGTGATAAAAATAGAATCATGTAGTAGTAATTTCATCATGGTGGAGAGTATGCCATCATACACCTGTAATATGTCCTTTGAAGCATGTGTGTAACATATTGAATGCAAGGCATACAAATTCTTATGTCTAGATAGATTTAGCAATGAGGTACATATTAAGGTAAAAATTTGTAAAAATGCATGATATGTATCATAACACCATTAGTCAAGTGCAACAAGCACACAAGCACAATGTAATACAATAAGTCCAATGGCCACATATAAAGGACATGTTAAAATGTCACACAAACAATGATTGCACACATAAGGCTAAGGGACACAAGAAATAGACATATGAATAAATGTCACACATACCAAACAATGATTTCATAGAGATGTTCAAGCCATTTTCACACAAGAGCTAATGGTTGCACATAATAAACAAGCAATGTTAATCCTATTATGCAAAAAAAAAAACAACATCGAAAGAACATAGATTAAGTAAAAACTATTATATTTTATCTATATGTAAAAAATGGCATATGATAGAAAATTAGCACATCCATGTAACATAATGTAAAATATGAGTGATTTAGCAAGACATTTTAAAGATACATAACTCAACATTAAATTTGACTTCATACATAGATATAGCCTATTATAATGTACTTTGTAAAATAAGATGCCCCCAACATAAGCATAGCCACTAGGTAGAAGGGAATGTGAGATATAAGAATGCATGTATTTTTTATGTCCTACATCTCATTAAGATACCTTGTGAAATGCATGTGTGCATAGAAAATAATATGCTATCTACCAACATATATAATAAATAACATATGTAAAAAAGTAAACTAGTATCTTATGTCATGTTTATGCCCTAATTTTTTATTTTTAAAAATATTTTTGAATGTTTTTGTATTTTTGAAATATTTGGCATTTTCAAAAAAAATTATATTTTTTATTTTTTATGTATAATATTAGCAAAGGTGCATGATGATCATAGGGTTCTTCATAGTTTTCCATTCAAGTGTAGTCAGACAATAATCTCATGAACCTTTTTTTAGTAATCACGAATGGACCAAGACAATTGGGCTTGAATTTGCCTTTAGTTTCTTTTTCTACATTAATATTATTTAGATTTTCTTTTAGTACAAGATCTTCACCCTGAAATTCACAATTACGAATCATTTTTCCATATGCTCATTTGTTGTGATCCTACTAGACTTTGAGGTGATCAATATCTTGAATATGCTTGTCAAATACGCTTGTTGAGCATTTATAATTGATGTAATCATTTTTTTAGATAGTCATTATTTTTGATGATATCTTTTAAAGATACCCATAAAGAATAAATTTACAAATCTAGCAGTAGTAATGCTTATGTGTTGTAAATAAGAGAATATTGTGTATCTTTTGGTAGGGTATGCATGCTTGTGTGATATTCTTATGGTGTGTAATATGGAGTGGAGAGAGTATGATAAATTTTTAATCTAGCATAGAAATGCTTAAGTTTTTTCTTAAATATGATTCATTATACATGTAAAAATAGTTGACGGTAGTCCAAATCATGAAATGATATGTGTCCATACGAAGGTACAAATATCCTCTCCTATAGTAGAGTATTTTGTTTTCAAAAGATGATTCATTATATATAATAATAGCTAGTGGTAGTTCAAATCATGAAATGATATGTGTCATTATTAAGGTACAAATATCCTCTCTCGTAGTAGACTTTAAAAATATGGCCTCAACCCATTTTGTAATTTTTTTTGTGGTGGAAGTAATTCACCTATGACTATCTGATGATTCTTGATATATCTTTCCAACTAGATCAAATCCTTAGAGGGAAAATGGCCAAGGTGAAACAATGGGTTGTAATATTTATGATGGAACATGATTTAGGTTGTTACACTTTTGACATTGTGGACAAAGTTTTGCATGTTCATGACATTCCTGTTCCATTCTAGGCCAATAATATCCCTATCATAATAATTTGTAAGACATGGTTTTTTGCACTAAAGTGACCATCACATTCTCTACCATGCACTCCCAACATGGTGATTCTAGTTTCTTCACAATTTAAGCATCAATGTAGGGGCCCATCAAATGATATTTTGAATAAGGATTCTTTGATTAGAACATCATGTATTGCCTTACATTGTAACTTATATTTTTCATTGCATGTGGCATTTTCTGGGATAACATCTCGATATAATAAATAATATATATCACTATACCACTTAGAATCTACTACACTGCGAGTGACTGTCATAGCTTCTAAATCATTTAAAGTTTTTATAGTTGATGAATAGTAAGAATCACCTGCTCATCATTGATATTAATAGGGATCATTTAAACTACATTGGCATGCCTATTTTCCTTGTGTGGTATATTTTCTATTGAAAATATGTTGAAATGCATCATTAGACATTGTACAATTTATTTATATGGGATTAAATTTTCCTCTTTAATTTGATAAATATCTAATAGTGATTAACGACCAGTTGAGAATCTCCATATGTTTTTAGAGAATTTATTTGTAGCATTTAGGAAGTAGATAAACCCAATATTAGATCCTCATATTATGCTATATTTTTTTTGCATGTAAATCCTAAGTGAAAGGTAAATGGTAGTGATTTACCTCAAGGAATAAAATAAACTATCCCTACTATTACACCAATGATAGGCTTTGATATGTCAAAGTACATTATTTAAGTATCATGATTGATGTGATTTGCAATGAATTTATCATGAAAATCATCATGAATTGGCGATATATCCAAGAAAAATTTTATTTATAGATGATCTATGATAATTTTCCCTTTTACTAAATTTTGGAATATAATTTTCAATTCAAATTCCATTAATAGCATTACCCAATTTACAATGTGTCTAGATAAATGTGACTCAAACATGAGGAACTTGAGTGGGTCCATTTTTGTGATAACTTGTGTCTCATTATTAAGTATGTAATGTTGTAATTTGTATGATATGAACATAAGAGCTAAGCATAATGTTTCCATTGCATTGTATTTTTTATCATAATCAAATATTGTACTAACAATATAATAAATGGTGAACTCTTCATGATCATCATTGACAAAAAGAATTAAACCACTAGTTAGACCTAATGCATCCGATCCATGCTCATGTACAATCTCACTGATCAACGATGGAATAGAGTAGCCACTTGGTTTATCAATCTATCGACTTTCACTAATTATCAACCTAGGGCATGTATTTTAAAAAGATGTTGGCACTATATGTGCAAAACTAGTCTCGTTCAAGGTTTGAGGTGCTTAAAAGTTGTGTATAGGGAAACACACTTTCAAAAATTATATTTTAGGAAAAAAAAAGTAAAAGAAATTAAGTTACAAGAATTGAAATCTAAATCTATTTTTGGAAACTTCCCACATGAAAATGAAATACACAAACACAATTAAACTCTATAAGTAGAAATGAAACTTTGGACACACTTAAAGGAATGAAATGAATTGAAAATTCACATACAACATAGAGACACTATCTAACAGATAGGAAATCAGACTACCAAATTTGTGCAGGTGAGCCCTACCTCAATTTGACTAGAGTTTTGATTTCCATCTTTGCTTAATATATGAACATATCAAAGCAACTCTTTATTCATCCAAATACAATTTTTACATATACATAATATGATTACAACTTGATTAAAATACTCTATGTTATTCTGAATTCTATATTATTAATTACTTGCTAACTTTCTATACCCTCTTAGTTACTTACTTATTTACAACTTGTAGATTCTCTCTTAAATAGAGAACGCAGGGTATTATTAGAAGATCTAAAAACTAAAGAGGTTATAACCATAATCTATGGTTATTCACATAATACAATAATTTGAACATAAATACTAAGATAGCATAAATAATATATGATGTTGCAACTAAAAATCATGAACAACAAAAAATAGAAATTAGTGTGTTCCATTGTTGCAACATTGTTGGAGGCACATCAGATGGAGGAAGAATGACGATGAGGCATCCAAACATTGACTTGTATTTCCATTGATTATAAGAAATTACATATCCCTCATTGAGTAAATTCACTTCAGACCATAAAAAACTCATCATAATTGCCTTAGGTTGTCAACAATAGATGTAACAGGTTATAAAAAAGTTGATATGGGTTAGCTCCAATTTCTACGTGTTGGATAACTGTTGATACATGTTGTAGAACATATGGTACAAATTGAATAATAATTTATATAAGCTAAACATCATATGTTATAGGTTACATAACAATAGGTATAGGCTACTGAACAACAACTACATGTTTCATCTCGATTGCTACAGGTTGCACCTAGTTGATATGAGTTCCACCCAATAACCGCTACAAGTTTCCAAAAAGTCAAATGAATCATTCTTATTCATAATTATGGGTATAAAATAGCTTGAAATATTTTTATTATGTATCATCAACTATCCATTAGTAACACTATAAACATTCAAGCTATTAAATCATACTAATTTATGTACATATAACTTTTTTTAACCAAAACAATGTGCACATACATTATTTATATAATATGTGCATACATTAATATAATGTAGACCAAAGGCATGCAAATAAAAATATAGGAATTTATTTAATAAAGTATTAAGAATCAAGATTAGTTATAATTTTGGACCTCATCAATCATCATATTGTGTGAGTAAAATGCCCAATGCATATTTTGTAGCTGATATGTATAGTAGTAAAGGTATATTTAGTATTGGTGGCATGAGGATGTGTGGATTGATTATATATTATTTGATTGTGTCAAAATTATATTGATATCTTGGATCCATTTGAGTTTTGTATTTTTTATTTAACATGTGTTTGAAAGATTATGTTTTATTAGCCAACTGAGCAACAAATCATCTAATTATTTGAATCTTTTCTTGGAGGGACTGTAATTGATTTAATATTATTGGGTGAGGCATATCAATAATGGATATAATGTTTTTAGGATCTAATTCAATGCCTCTTATAAGTATGATATATCGAATTAACTTTCCTAATCTAATTCCAAATGTGCAATTCTTTGGATTTAGGTGCACATTGAATTTTCTAGTCTTTCTAATATTTATTGTAGATCTAAAACATGATCTTGTTAATGTTTTGATTTTTTAGGCCATCCATGTAATCTTAGACAATCCTATGTATGTAATCATGGAATATGTGTGTCATAGCTCTCTGTTAAGTAGCTCTAGTGTTTTTAATCTAAGTGGCATGAAAACATAGCAAAATGTTCCCCATGGTATGATAAATAATGTTTTTTTTTGGTCTGCATGATTAATATTGATTTTATTGTATCTTAAAAACCATCTATAAATGATAACATTTCATAACCAATGGTAGATTCATATATCATGTCAATGCTTGGTAATAGAAAATAATCTTTGGGGCATGCATTATTTAAATCATGATAATTTCTAAAACATCGATTATCTCCATTAGGCTTTATAATTGGCACTATGTTAGAGACCCACTCAAAATAATCAACTACTCAAATATATCATACATCCAAAATTTGTTCAATTTATTTTCTATTACCAAGGCTAATTTTGGATGCATGTTTCTAATTTTTTGCTTGGTTGGCTTGGCATCGGGATATAATATTGTATTATTCATTTCAATTGTAGGATCAATTATAGGCATAACTTTTTAAGACCGTGAGAATAATTTTAGATAATCATTTAAGAATTTCCAAAGAGTTTTATCTTTATCCTTATTTAATAATGCTTTAATAAGTATAGGTCATAGATCTTTGTCTATTCCATAATGATATTTTACTATCTATTCATTAAGTAGAGCTTATTTTTCTTTCATATACGGTGTTGTAGAGATGCTATCTGGACCATCTTCTCCAATTTGTTCATTAGTGTCATTTGTTTCTCCAAAGTATGTTTGGTTAGCTATTAAATGAGGAAATGATTTCTTATGATAAAAATAAGGAATATCTTCATATTTCCCTAACTATTCTAGGAGGAACTTATCTTTTGAAAATTTCTCTAATGTTGAAATTTATGGTGAATTTGTATTATCTATCATTTCATGGTATACTAACTATAATGCAAATATTTTAAGAACTTCATGTGTTAGCTTAGGGTGTGCTTTGAGGAAATGTGTATAGATGGTGAGTGGTGTAGATGATTATTACTTTTATTTATTTGATTCCTCAAAATAAATAAGTCCTTGTCACCCTTTTGGTTGAACTGGTTTAAAGATGCCTTAAGCATGTGCTCCCAATCCTTGTCATGTATAACCCATTTGTTGTAAATATTTAAGCTCAAATCCATATTGACTATAGTTTTTTGATGATGACATTGTAGTAAAAGAGAAAATTGGTGGTCTAATTAATTTGAATTGTTGTGCGTGTGGTTACATGTGAAGAATGTAGTTATCCTAAAGTTGAGTTAATACACAATATTTAAATGGTTCTTTATCCAAATGTCATGTATATATGTATCCTTTGTGACTAAAATTTTAAAATTAATGTAGAGTAGAGGTAACTGCATTCATCTCATGTATATATGGTCTCCCTAAAATAATATTATAATTTGGGTCATTAGGCATGGCATGATAAATGGTGGCTATTGTATGAGGACCCATGGTTATATGCATTTTAGTTTGTCCACGTAATTTTTGTGGAATATTATCAAATATTTGAATGTTCATGTCTAAATAAGTAATATATTTTGCCTGTGTACCCAATAAATTTAATAAAAAGATTACAAATATTTAGTCCTAATCCATTGTCAACAAGAACCTGTTTGATAGAGTTTGTGTTTGAAAACCTATATATAATGGTGGATGTTGATATATGATATGTTTGGGAAGTAAGTCTTATTTTTTTAAAAATGAAAATTCTTTTGTCCATTATAAAATGTTTATAATAGTGGAAACATAAGGTGGTTCTGTATTACTTGGTAAAATTTTGTTCTATAATGCTTCATAAAGAACATCCTTATACATTGGCATTGTTGGAAGGAATTATAATATTGAGATCTTAGCATGAGTATTTATAATTGATCCATAATATCACATGATTTTGATGGATATGCTTGCCTTATGGGAGCTGGTGGGGGTTGAGACAAATTTTTTTACCACCTTCACTTTGTCATGGCAAATGAAGAATCCAACCTCATTTGGTATTGACTGTATGAATACTATAATCTGATATGAGTCTTTTATGAAAAATTGGAGTAAGAAGAACAAACTGAGTCATGTATACCCTTTGGCACTTAGTGGTGATTGGTAGAATCTCAAATTGGATATTTAAAAAATATAAATTAAGGCATAAGATTGTATATTATTCACATTAGCCTCGTTACTATTTTTGGATTTGCTTAATGCATATAGATAATAAATAATAGCTTGAAAAGTAAGACAACATGTAATATTGAACTTTAAAAAATATGAACTTGATGCATTCATTATTACTAAGATTTGAAACTTTTGGGATTTTGTAACAAGGAGAAAGGTCGAAACTAGTCAAGAGTGTGTTTGTTTTGTAGGCTCTCAGATATACTAGTCTTAGTCATAAATAATTAACACAGAGCTGAATACACTAATTATGAAGGATATCACCATTATCATAGCTACACTATTCCATCTCTAAGGTACATCAAGAGTAACTTACCAAGGCTAAATGCTTATTGATGCACTTAAAAAACAAATGACTGAAGGCTTCATATGGTTGAAAACAAAACCCTAGGTGTTTTAGATATATTGTGAGGTACATGGAAACTAAAATTAATGAATAATGATATTTAATGGCTTAAATACTGGGAGAGTACCCTTCACATCATGAATTAGGTAAAAATGATAAATATTTTGCCCAAAATGATACTCTTATTAGTTTTAAAAATTTTGGTACATAATTTTTAACAAAAAGAAAATTGAAATTGAAAATCCAAATCATAAAACCAAAGGCTTGAAAATAATGGTTTGGGTTCACCAATATGTTTTACCCTACTTTTTATAAAAATAAATAAATTTGTAATGTGTTCTAATAGGTGTAAAATAAGAAATATCATAATGTTAAAGATATATAATATTCAACTATTCTAATTTTAATAAATTGTTAAATATAAAAATTATTATTTTGAGAAAATACTCTGAAGAGTTATACTTCATTTGCATATTAATTTATGTTGTCTTTTATGTTTGTATACAAGTGCAAATAATAATAATAATAATTGATTATACATGCTTAAGATCATAATCATTAAAAAAAATAAAATCTTGATAGATTCGTTGTAAGTGAATGGTGATACAGTGTGTTCTAAACTATTGAATATGAACCTATATCAGTTGACTATGACACATCATTGATATAGAAAGATAGATAAAACAAAAATATGGAAATGATAAATCAGGGACAAAAGTAGAAGATATATGTGGACACAAATATGGTAAGTGGAAGGTGGAATAGTGTGCCCAAACATGTTGACTACGAAATTGTCCTACTTGATTATGTGTAAAAATAAGTAATTACGCCTATAGATGCTAAGTAATTTAATATATCATAAATAGTAATTGGATGCACATAAATCAATATTCATCTTCTCTTTCCTTTCAAACACTTAGGCCACTTTGATAACTTGAAAATTTTCAAGAAAAATAGGGGAGTGTAATGGGTTTAGCTAACCCCAATCACCCCCTTGATGATTGATTGTTGCCTATGTATCCAATAATTGAAGAAGAGAAATCAAACCCAAGTAGTTTTCCTTCCTAAACTAAATGTGTAATTATGATCCTTTGACTATGTGTATGCAGCTATAAAATAGATTTTATACATGAAAATGATAGATCTTAATTTACTTTAGAGGGCTCTTGACTTTGCTTATGATTGTTCGTTGGGAATGATTCAAAAATTAAGTAGAATAGGGAAGATTTTCTAAATGTGTAGAAATGTCTAAGCTTGAATCAAGTGAATAGCAAGTGGTGATAATGAGTGACTCTTGATATGTATTCATAGACAAATCTTTTGTATTTTAGTCATCCATTTAAAACATACAGGATAACTTAAAAGGATATTTTTAATTTTGAAAACTAACTATTATTTGGCATGGGATGCAGTCACTGTAAGTTAACAGGGGTACATTACACTTCTATCCACCTAACACGGACCTATTCAAAAGGATTAGTTATATATGTCCTTTGTTGGAGATAGTGTGAAGGTGATTTTAGACAACTTGATCATTTAACATATACAGTTTTGTATAATAGAATGGAAATCAAATGATCGAGCCTCCATATCAAAAAATGGCTTAGAGTAATGGAGAATACGAGTCATGTATTTGAACAGAAGTCATGGGGTTTAGAATATGTCAATAATTAGCATTGTTAAGTACCTATAACCATATTTATGTATCTATAAGAGCATGTAAAGTAGTCTATACCATCCAAATACATAAATGTTACCACATATTAAAATAACATATCCATGTAACATGTTGTCTTTGTATTACCTGATTTTGTTGCTACTTCTTAGTAGGTTTAAGGATTGCTTATCTTGGTGCTTGTAATTGCTCTATCTTTTTAATTCTGTTAAAGGGTTTCGGGGTCCCTTCAAAACCTGTTTTTACCTTAATCTAAAATATATCCATGTAACATTGTATAAAGTATGAGAAATATCAAGACATGTCTAAGTAATAAAAGTATCTCAACATGGTAAATGGAAATGTCATAAATATAACATGTATTTTTGTAACATATGGAATAAGGTGCTCCCAAAATTATCATGGCTCCTTGGTAAAAAAAATATCTAGCATCTATATGCATCTATATATCATGTGTAATTATATGCCCTACATATCATTCATGTACACATGAATCCATGTGTGTATAGAAAATGATATGTATTCTACCAAACATGTGATACATAACATATATAACTGATTTTGTAGGCACTAAATTTGAATTATATATCACCTTAGTCTTATACTCTTGGAAAATACATATCGTGGTTATAACTATTAGTTCTTAGACCTTCCTAATGCCAAAAGGCTCGCATACACTATCTCTCTATGCCAAATTACTTATTTATTAATATGACCAGTGTTATTCTAATGACCAGGCCTCTTATAATGCTTATAATACTATTAATCTACTTATTATCATCCTTTACAAGTTTAGACCTGTACTTATTTTATAGCTTCCCAAACACTTGTGTCCCCAATTAGATGCCTATGTTGATGCAAGTTTCATATGCCAATGCAAGTTTTTAGCAACCTAAATTCATTAAATTTACAAATTAAACGTATACATATGGTCAGCCTAAGTGATTTAATGTGAGATAATTCTAAAAAGAATTGATATATATATATATATATATATATATATATATATATATATATATATATATATATATATATATATATAAGATCAACCCTCATTCATTCATCACCTAGTATAGACCTAACTTATAAGGCAACTTAGAAAAATCATTCAATCAAACATTCAAGTAAGCAAAGCTTTCCTATTCTTTACTATTTCAATATCAGTCATAGGTATAACCCATTTATAGGTTTAAAGTATTAAAGGAGCATTCCATGAGCCATATTTACCAAGTTACAAGTTAGGTCACTCTAAGTACTTATTTATCACATAATGCATCTTTATGCACACACACGTCAACACATATGAGAGAAATACATAATTTTGAGGCCCTCTTTGAAGTATTGAATATGTAGACAACACCTATTAACAAAGAAATCATTGGGGTAGATCAACACTATGAGCCCACTAATGCATTTTTTCCACAACCACTGTAAAGATGAAGAACTAGAGTTTTGATATTTGACAAAGAACAAAATTATATAATACATATCTGAGCACACCAAAGTAAATATGACAAGAACCCAGAATATCTTATGTGGTCTTATTTAGATTCAGTAAGTATTCATACTATAAACTTGCTTCTAAGTTAGACAGAAGTATTGACCCAACTGTCTAAGGTTGACATAAGTGTTTGAGGCTACAGAGTTAAATTTTTATAGAATTTGATGATTGATCCAGGATACATATCTAATATCTTTCTAACTCATTCCATATCATATCTGAATGTTCATAGTTGACCAGATAAGTAATCTTGTGTTTATTTCATTACTAAATCAATCAATAGTTGTACTTATTATTTTTAACATATCTTAGTATTTAAATTTAGAATATTATTTATCTAAGTTTGTAAATTAAGTGACCTAATATAGATTTGTTTATCACCCTTGTGTTTATTCAATTCTATATTTTTAACCGTATACTATATTGATCCATTTCAATTTAGGGTTAAACATTTGGTGAACCTACTCTATATGAATGATTTTTTTTTATTCCTAAGATTTTCAAGCAGCTAGGGTTTCATATTGTTATACTTTTTTATTCCTACTTATATTATTTTACATGCAACCTAGGTGTATCCCTAGATTATGTGGTGTGCCCATTGAACACATTGAGCTTCCTCTCCTACCACTTAAGATGTCTCAAACTAGTGAAGGGCCCAATCTAATGGTCTGTGATGATAGAAATGTTGAAACTGAACACCATACCTATGAGGTTATCATAAAAGAAGATTTTGATAATGAAAAAAATTAATCTAATGAAACCAATGAACATGAGAAAATATATCACGAGCAAGTGCAAACAATTGCATTGTTTCATAATCATATTCATCAAAACCTTGAATATCTTGATGAAATCCTAAGTACCATATTAGATACTAAAGTATCAAAAAGCATAGATGCACAAGCAGGTCGATCTATTGATCATGTTATTAGAGCTATGGTCCATCCCAATATACTAATAACCCTCCCTTGGGCACATCACCACTTCATAATTATAATGGGGGAATGGGATATGTGTTCACACCTTTGTTCCCTGAAACTACTATTACTACATCTTACATAGAAAATTTAAATACCTCAACACGATACCTATATCCACTCAAACTATGGGTACACCACCTTTGGTAACTTTTTAAATTTTCAACCTTAAATACCAATAGGTGCCGCTCTTATCCAAACTATAATTTTTTTTCAAACTAATGTTATACATATTGAACAAAAATATATGAAATCACCTTATGCTATTGATTCAAAATAGGTGTTACATAATCCTCTTGCATCAAATATATCTTTGTACCCCTTGCTAGCTAGTTTTATTACACCTAAGCTCACATTTTATGATGTAAGGGTGATCCTAAACATCATCTTCGATATTTCTATATGGCATGTCTTGATTATGCCTCCAATGATAAAATTTTGACTAAATTATTTCCAAAGAGCTTAAAAGACTATGTTTTAAGGTGGTTTTATAATTTACCAATCCAATCAGTGAACACATTGAAATATCTTTTAGATCATTTTTTCACACTTCTCTATCGATTTTATAGAAAAAAAATTATATGCCTAAATTTCAAAAATCAAACAAGGAACAAATGAACCTGTCAATGAATATGTCTTAAGGTACAAGACAATGTGGGCTAAAATGACCAATCTAATGATAGATAAATAATTAAAAAATGTCTTAAAAGCAAATTTTGTTCACCCCATTACATGAGTCCATTGTTTTCAAAAAATTCAAAATTTTTGATGGCTTATGCCCTATTATTCATGATCATGAAATGAAACTTATCTCTTTAAATAAGCTTAAGTATCTAGAAAACACATCAACTACATATAATACAAAGTTTACTATCAAACCAAGTTATAAGGTAAAATCTCATAAAACTATAAAGGAAACAAACACCACAATTAATGTGGTGTCCAACAACCTAATCAATTTATATTTTGTAATACACCAAGGATATAATTTACACATTTTTTTGAGTCTCCATCTTCATTACTTCTGAAGCTTGTGGAGTGTCACCTCATATCTCTCCCTCATCTTATAGAGGTTGATATGAGTTGACCTTTACTCAAAGGATATGATGTAGATGCTTATTGTGACTATCACCAAGGCTCTAGGCAATCTAAGAATATATGTTTTACTTTATAGCATAAGTTATAAGACCTCATCAACAACCAAAAGATTACATTTGATGATCCTCCAAATAATTAGCTTCACAACCTGGTGATCACTAAAAATATAAAATATTTAACAATCCTTTGTAAGATCATTCTAAGAAGGATCTAAAAGTATAAATGGTATTTAATTCACATTCTCCTCCATCACATTAAGACCACCCATTGGATGGGATTATTCATACCTGTACACAAAATACACCTCCTATAGTTTAGAGACCCTATATTACTTTCAATGATAGTGAGATTATGGATGATGATTCCAATATTTATTCCTTATTCATTTGAGCACACCTTAATCACCAACCTATACATAATGTAATGATTGATAATGGTTATAGTGAGAATGTTTGCACCATGACTTTACTTACGCATTTTGGTTATGCACATAATGATTTACATCTTTGGACCAAATCAGTTATACCATTTAATAGGATATTGCAACATGTTCCTAGTGAGATAGACTTAAATTTATAGGTTGGTCCAACACATGTGGTTACTACTTTTTCAGTTATATCATACATAAGAGTAGTTGATATGATATTGAGATAACCTTGGATACATACTCTCTACGTGGTAGTTATAGTTTACATAATTCCATATATGGTAGTTATAGTTTCCATTATTTTTTAAAGTGCATGGGTGTGTTAAATACATTCATGCCAATAGGGTAGTTATAGTTTCCATTATTCCATATGAACATCCACTTGAATAGGGGACATTTATACCAAGGCAATCAATTATAAAACTTACTAAGGTTAATCATTTTTGAAAGGGTAAGCAACATGTAATCCCTTTTCCTAGGTGGCTATTACTTAAGAACCATTGCATCAGAGACATATAGTGGATTCCATAGATTCATCATCTATTTTGTGCCATATTCACATATCACAAGCACCTAAACATGTTCATATTACTCTTATTCTAAATAAATCATAGAGCATTCAACGATGGGTTCCATGAACACCCATTCCTTCTATTATTTATTCATGACCATCGAGTCATATTATACATACAAAGCATTACAAATACTACAATTCTAAATATTACACTTATACATGTTCCTTGACAGTACCGCCATTTTATTACAATAGATTTCTAGTGGGGAGATACCTATGAGCATCATTTGGATGAGATCACAGGATAGTATTTTCTTAGAAAATATTCTAAAAATACTAAATAAATAAATAAACTAAAAAAATTAAAAAAAACAATTCAACAATTACATGTTCTATTGGCTCCTTGGCATCTATGTTGTTGGTTCCATATTGGCAAATGGAATATCAATACTTTCTATATACACGTGTTTCACACATCATTTGAGCAAGATACAGGCATAGACATATACATGATCTATTTTTATATGGATGTTGGACCTTCCTTCTACTCGTGTCATATAGACATTGGGGGCATTTGATTATTTGATCTTGCTACACACAAATTATGGTTCCATGATCAATTTCCATTATCATGATTGAGCTTATGTAATTACACATGCCTTAATTCATGCTTATATCTTTCACAGTGTACTTGATATTCTATTTACTTGAAATTTTTTGTTAACACATATATCTAGAGGCTAGTATGTTATGTTTATGTTGGTTACTTATGATTTTCTTTTATGCACTTCCTTGAGTGTCTTATCTTACTTTTTGAGCATTTGAATATGCTCCATTTTTTACGGCCCCCATGCCTTTGTTTGCTTACTTTGACATTTGCATATGTCATTATTTATTGTATGGACATTTGAATATGTTATTCCTTGCTTTGTGGACATTTGATTTGGTCATGTCCCATTGATTATGTGACATTTGAACATGCTCATTATTTGAGGTCTTCCTAGACCATTGTATTTTGATTTAATTTTGAGTGTTCTTGTATATGTACTTAATTATTTATTGAGATTGTATTATTACTATCTAGACATTTCTATGATCTATATCATGCATCTTAGGACTTGATGTGATCACATTTTATACGCTTCAATGATATATCTAATTAGACATGTTTCTCCTATATGTTACATGGTTTAGACACATATTATACAATTATATTAACCTTTTAAATACCATTTTTTACTTCACCTCACCTCACCTCAAAATGGGGGAATATTAGTGGGGTAATGTCATATAGACATGGCTTCCACAATTTTCACAGTTCCTAGAATTAGATATATTATGGGGGCATGTTATGGAAATATGTTATATAGAATGGTCAAAGTTCATAGATTCATATATACATTGGGGGAATGTTATGGAAACATGTTATGCAAATTTATACAACCTCTCGACTTTAGATATTAGTGGGGGCATGTTTTGGAAACATGTTCTCTATACATAGTTGCAAATTGGTCAAATTGCATAATTATATGATTCAGATACACATTTGTGGTAGAATTATATACATTGGTACCATTGTTATATCCAAGTTTCAGCATGAGACATATATAAGAAGAATATGTTATGCAAAGAGAATATAAATTTCAAAATCAAAATCAGTTTCAAATTTTAAAATACTTCAACGAACTTTAACTCACCAGGTTGGACTGTTATTGATTGTTATGGAGCTAATCTACTGTATTAGTTGGTTCAATTTTAGTATAATTGAGGTGATTAAATCACTCAATCTTACCAATTTTATAGGTTAGACTTGAATACATCATCCAACCTCACTATATATGTAGTGTGGGTTGATTTGGATCAATTCACACTCATCAGGATATAGTCATGATTGGGTTACACAATTACGTTAAATCTTAATTACTAGGTGGAAAATCACATTTTCTCCAAGGTTGGGGTAATTTTTTCCTCTAACCTCTCTCTCTCTCTATATATATATATATGCACTTACATATTTATATTTGTCCTAATATCAATTTAAATGGTTCATAATGATATATTTTTTCAAATCAAACTACCAAAAGGCAAGGTGGTTGTATCGATAGACATGTGTACTCATAAACCTTGCTATTTCTATTTTAATCATTTCAATGATTTTGATTTTAGATTATATACATAACAAACTCTTGGTTTTAGGTCAAACACCATCAAAGCACTCAAGTTGGGCTCACACAAAGACAAGGTGTGGTATACACACCTAGGTACGCATTTTTTCCCTTTAAATTAGCAATTTTATTACTAAATTAAAGGGGGAAATGTAGACATTAAATCTAAAGTATATATCACCTCAATCTTGTACACTTGGAAAGTACATATCATGGTCGTACATGTTAGTTCTTAGACCTTCATAATGTTGAAAGGCTCACATACACTATTTATCTATTCCAAATGGCTTATCTCTTAGTTTGACCAGTGTTAATATGATGACCATGCCTCCAATACTATTAAAAATGCTATTAACCTACTTATTATCATCCTCTATAATTTTTGGACCTGCACCTATTTTTTAACTTCTTGTACACTTGCATCCCCACTCAGACACCTACATCGATGCAAGTGTTTTATGCCAATGCAAGTGTCCAATGCCTAAAGTCATCAAATGAAACATATACATATGGTTGGCTTAAGTGATTTAATGGGAGATAATTTTAAAAGGGATTGACATATATACAATATTAACCCTCATTCATTACTTATCATAAACCTAGCAAATCACAAGGTAACTTACCAAAAGCATTCAATCAAGCATTCAAGTGAGCAAAGTTTTCTTATTATTTTTTATTTTAATATCAATCATAGGTATAGTCCATCTATAGGTTTGAAGTATTGAAGGAACATTCCATGAGCCATATTTTACAAGTTAAAAGTTAGGTCACTCTATGCACTTACTTATCACACATTGCATCCTTATGCACACATAAGCCAAAATGTAGGGGATAAATACATAAATATGAAGCCCTATTTAGAGTATTGGTTATATAAGAAACACCCATTGATAGAGTTTCCTTATGGCAACTAAAAATTTTGAGCCCACAAACTTAGTTTTCCCATAACCACTATGAAGATGAGGAACCATGGTTTTTATATTTGAAAATTAGAGACATCGCATGATCTAGATTTGATCACATCAAAGTGAAGGTGACATAGAACCCATAATATACTAATTTGTCACATCTATATCTAGCAACTATTATAAATTAGACACCTACACCCAAGTCAGACAGAAGCTACGACATAACTGTCTAAGGTTAAAACAAGTGTCTAAGGCTATAAACGTCAATTTTCCAGAATTTGATAAGCGATCTAGAATCTAAATTTGGTCTATTTCCAACATGTTCCATATCAAATCTAAATGCACATAGTTGACCAATTAAGTACTTTTGTGTTCATTTTATTTCTATATCAATCCATAGTTGTACTTACTATTTTTAGCATATCTTAGTATTTAAATTAAAAATATTATTTATCTAAGTTTATAAATTAATTGGTCATTTAGATATCTATTTATCACCCTTGTGCTTATTCATTTATATATTTTAAACCCTATATTATATTGACCCATCTCACTTTAGGGTTAAACAGATGTAAACTAACAATCATGTCATGTTGAGGTCCTATTGATGCAGGGATGTATGCTATGATACCAAATGATGAAACCTGATCTTTACACAGCTCTATAACCAGCAAATTTGAAGTTAACTTCTTATACAGGCCTATCTAGATCATTCATTCCTTGTAGCTCTGTTTTCCCTATTTATTGGCCATAAATATTTATATGTTAGCTCAATAATAAAATTAAAACCATCTCTAGATACCCATTAAGCCCTTATATAACATACTAAAAAATATCTTGAGGTTGCTTTGTACAGAATTGTACTTCCTTCTTTAAGCCCTGTTCTAATTAGCCCTCTTTGAATGCAAAACACCTTGTCCAGAGTAAAGTACAAAATTTATAAAAAAAAAAGCATCATTATAGATACTCATTATCTTCTTTTAGGTGAATCAATCATTTTTTAATGCATTTCTTTGTAGAAATTCACTTTTCCTATATTGGTCTATGCTCTTTCCTTCACATGCACCTAAGCTTCACTTGGTAATTGTCTTTTTTCATATTTATCCATATTTTATCACTTTGAAACCACTTCCAAAAATTTTAAAACATCATCAAGGGTCAAATTCTAAAGTTTCAAGAGTTTTCAAGCTTTAAAACTCATTTCGAGGGCTAGAAGCTAAATCAGGATTTTCCCTTGGACAGTCACAGGCTGCGAGCTAATTATTTTTGCTGGGTGTGTTTTAGACAGTTTCAATGGCTCTAATCACTTTTATAGGGTCTGTTTTAACCCCCTACACCTTATCCAATAATCATCTTGGACATGTCAACCTTCTGTACCTTTTAATGCTCAACAACTCAGTTGTCTTGGACTGTATTTTTATGACAGCCAACAGGGTTCATTATTGTCATCTCTTTTTGTGTGATAAATAGACTTTCAAGAGGATAAAAAACCATGTAAATACCTTAATGACTTCCCCATTCATATTCCCTATCAAAAATGACCTGATCAATCCACTTACAATGCAAAAACATACAAGTTTCTTAACTTTTTCTATACACTGTCACCTACAGGCCTAAATTTCAACTGTGGAGTTTTTGGACATCAAGAGGGTTTCTAGGGCCTGGTTTTCTTCACTCTTAAGTTTATAATTGCCTTAGGGACCTATAGATATTATCTCCATACCATTTTATACTTCATACAAACATTTTCACATGGATTTGATTTAAGACAGTGGGCTGTAGTTTTACAAGCCTGAATACCCTGTTTAGGCTTTTTACAACATTCCAAACTCCTTAAAACCTCTTGATCACATCATACCACCTTTATATTTTTCCCAACATATAAAATAATCAGTCTTTCATAATGTTCTTTAGAGAATCATCATACACACATCTTTCATACATACACACATTCACATATGCATACCTGTTACCAGAATTCATAAAGAGACCACAACATGAAACAAAACATTTATTACTTCATTGATCAATAGAAGACTTAAATTTCAATGCCAAAATCCATGGCTTTCAAAACCTTACTTTCTCCTTCACACATTCTCTTGACTTCTCCTTCTCTTTCCTTTAACATTTCTTGAGTGAGGTCCTCCCTCACTAATTCTCCTCTCTCTTCTTCATTCCATTCTCTTTCTCTTGAATGAGAGGACTCTTTCTCTCTATTCTTCTGAACTTATACACCCCTCTCATCCTCATTCTCTTCTCATCCTCTCTCCTTAATGAATTCTTCTTGTTTTCTCTCTTTTCAAGAATTTCTCTTCCAACTTCTATGCCCAAATTGGGCTTAAGGCAAACAAATGCTGTTTTTAAGTTTTAACAATATTCTAAGGTTGAAAATAGTTTCAACCATTTCGCCTTTATTTCCTCAACAATCTAATAATCACTTTTCACCTTTTTACTTTCACTTTTTGATAATTACATTTACCTTGAAGGTGAAATTTTAAAATCTCACAATTTGGAGGGAAAACCAAAATTTGAATTTTTACACTAGAATTTGAAACTTTTGTAGATGCTCCTGCATCACCTATTTATTTATTTGTACCACATGAAATGCACATGTATAGAAAATGATATGTAATCTACCAAAAATGTGATACATAACATATGTAAATGATGTTGTAGACACTAAATGTGAATTATAGAACACTCAGTCTTATACTCTTGGAAAATATATATCATGGTTATACATGTTAGTTCTTAGACCTTCCTAATGTCAAAAGGCTCATAGACACTATCTCTAGGTGCCAAATTAATCATTTCTTAATCTGACCAATGTTATTATAATGAAAAGGCCTCTTATACTTCTCAAAATACTATTAACTCACTTGTTATCATCCTCTACAAGTTTAGACCTGTACTTATTTTCTAGATTCCTAAACACCTGCATCCCCATTCGGATGCCTATGTTGACACAAGCGTCATATGCCAATGCAAGTGTTGAAAACCCTAAATTCATAAAATTAAAAAATGAAACATATACATATGGTCGACCTAAGTAATTTAACGTGAGATAATTCTAATATATATATATATATATATATATATATATATATATATATATATATATATATATATATATATATATAAAAGATTAACCCTCATTCATTCCTCACTTAACATAGACCTAGAAACTAATAAGGGAACTTAAAAAATCATTCAATCAAACATTAAAGTGAGTGAAACTTTCCTATTCTTTCCTATTTCAATATCAGTCATAGGCGATACCCATTTACAAGTATGATGTATTGAAAGAGTATTCCATGAGCCATATTTACCAAGTTACAATCTAGGTCATTCTATGTACTTGTTTATCACACATTACATTTTCATGCACACACAAGCCAACACATAAGGAAGAAATACATATTTTAGAGGCCCTCTTTGGAACATTGGCTATGTAAGCAATATCCATTAATAGAGGAGTCCTTGAGGCAACTCAACACTATGATCCCACTAACCCATTTTTCTCACAACCATTATGAAGATGAAGAACTAGGATTTTTCTATTTAACAAAGAGTAACAATATATGATCCAAATATGAGCACACTAGAGTGAAGGAAATAAAGAACTCATACTATACTATGTGGTTGCATCTAGATTTAGCAAGTATTTCATACTATATGTTTGGTGAATATTTTGTCACCAACTAATTGATAGGCAAAATAGGTCATTTCAACCATAGCACAAGGAGATTGGCTAGCCAGATGTGCAGGTTTACCACATCAAAAGGGGACAAATATCTCCTCTCATCAAGGGGAGGTTCCCTATAAATATGAGGAGCTATATATTATATATATGTAAAAAATAACACTCAGGGGTAGGACTACACCATCCATCTTTCTTTTCTTAGAGATGATGTTCACAGACAAAGGAAAAATCTTGGTGAAATGATAGGAAGACTTCTTTTCTTTCATAAGTGACCTACAGCTAACAATAATAATCCTTTCAGGTAGGTAACAAGTAACTATAACTAGAACATGGTGCAGTAACCAGCAGAATGAGGTGTAGTGCAAAGTCTCCACCTCAACTACCAAAGAGTGAAGTATGAAGGGAAATGAGGGCACAAAGTCATCCCAAGGCCCTTTACATAGAAAAAACTAAAATATACACACACAAAAGACAATTGTGGTAGAATAAAGTCTCTTCACAGTTGGCTTCAAGACACCTTCCTGATTACTTTCACTAGTCCTACTCATTTCATTAAAATAGACAAGAATGCCTTCAAGAAATAGACATAAGAACAATCTCCTAAATGACACAAGCTATAATAGCACAAAGTTTGAAAGTAACCTGCTTTCTCATTCAAATAAAGAAATATGATTAACAATCTGAGCTCAAAGTCTCAGTAATCGCCTTTCAATTTTGGCAGAGTTTTGCTTCTATAACCAAAAATATCTCCCTTTCATGAAATAAGAGATTACCATATCTAACAGCCAAGAAAGGCTTGGTGCTTTGTTTCATGGAATGGCCCATGTTGCATTCAATGCCTTGAATGCATTTTCTATTCAGTCAAAGAAGCCATGCTAAAATAGGGCATTTGCCTTAACTATGGCGTGTCAATTCATCTCAAATATCTTCTCTTCAGCATGGGTCGTTTGGTCTTTCTCTAAATATGTACATGGCTATCCCTTCACTTTTATTCCAAAGGAGAAAAATAGGCCACATCTTTTAATGCTTGCGAGCTCAGATGTCTACTTGGTGGACTATTCCACCTACTAGAAATAAGTCCTACATAGATATTTATGGTCTTTCCCTCTTTCTTGTTACAATTTGAGCTCTCAGGCTATCTTTTCCCTTTCTATTGGCTCTTTTGGCTCCCTCTTCAACTGGTTGCTGAGTTTGTTTTTAGGTTTTGTGCCACATTTGAAAATCAATGGATATTTCATTACCCTAAATTTGACATCTGCGGGGATGTCATTGGTTCACTGGTTCAACGGTTCGGGTGGTCTTCTCGGCCCTTTGGTTCCATCGCTTCTTTGGTTCATTCGCTTGAACCATCTCTTTGAACTGGTCTCTGGAATCTTCCTCTTCTTTCCTTTGCTTAGAGCTTTCATTGAAACGTTGAACCTATTGAACCTTTGAACCATTTTAGTTTGAGGTTCAATGGTTCATCCTCTTTCATAGAAGCCTTTGTTTTCTAAGTCTTCACAGCTTCGAAACTCCTTCAGTTTTATATCTTTAAAACTACCCGAAGGGAAGGTGTCCCTTCGAGCCTTGGGAAAGGTCCATTTCCTGGTCACCGAGAGCCCCCCACAAGGGTACTTGCCCTTCGAGGTCCTTTGAATGGCCTTCTTCTTCAATTCCTTCAGAAAAATGTCTGAACGAATTCTTTTGGACATTATGTCTGAAGGAAACCTTTCCTTTTCCTTAGTTGCTTTTTATCGGGCCTTTGATCGTTCCTTTGGACAAAATGTCTAAAGGAATTACTTCAGACATTTTGTTCAAAGGATTTCCCTTGTAAAATTTTGCCATGGAAAATATTTTTAAAAAATATCTTTTTGTTCCCTTTTGCTCACTACTCTCCGCAAGGGCACTTGCCCTTTGGTTCACTGCCCTCCACAAGGGCACTTGCCCTTTAGGCTCTGGGAGACTCCTTTGAACCATTCGATTGAACCAACCACTTTGAACCAATCTTGTTGAACCTTTGAACCTTTTTTGGTTCAAGGTTAAATGGTTCAACAGTTCAATCTTTATTCTTTTCGTTAAGTCTTTTGAAGCTGTTGAACTTGCCGAAGTGGTTGAAATTTAAACTTTTGCCAAAGTTCTTAACTCTTTAAGCTTGCTGATGTCATTGAAACTTTGAACCCATTGAAATGTTAAACCTTTGGAAGTGAGGTTCAATGTTTCAATCCTTTGTTTGAAGCTTGTCGATGGACCTTTTGGTTGAACCTCAGTGTTGAACCAATCTTGAAATTGCCTAAGTGTTGGAAACTTGTTTCTTTGTGAGAGATCACATGCTGAAGTTGTTGAAACTGTTGAACTTGTGAGTCTCTTAGCTAAAAAATATTGAATAATGAATAATTTGAACACTCAGAGCAATTTTTGAGAAGGGAAGAGAGAATTTTGGCCTACAGGACCAAAATAGTTCATATGTTGTCCCAAAAATGAGTGACAGATTTTGGGAACAACAGCTGGCTCCATTTGGGGAACTTCCTTCAGTTGAAATTTTGAAATAGCTGAGGGGAGTAGAAACCAGAATCTTCAGTGCCTTTAAGTATGCCATTGGGCTACGAAGTCATGTTAACAAAAAAGAAAGGTGCCAAAAATGAAAATGAAAAGCACAAAATAGAACTAAAGACTATACAAATATACATATATATAGATGATCTTATCTGATACTTCAAGAATTGAAGTACTTTAGATGCTGCCCATTGTGAGGTAGAGAAAAGGGCGTGCCATCTGTTGGGGATCAACCAACAATAAATTACACTTGTGAAAGCAATAAACGCGAAAATAAATCAGATAAACAAGTAACTGAATGAGATAATAGCAAGAACAAGAGATACAAGAAACCACCCTGAAAACTTGTATTAAAAAACTCTTTACAAAAGGAATACAATTGAAGAAACATATTTCTTCCACACCTCTCCTAGATGTATAGATCTCTCACTAGATCTCTATTCCTCAAGAGCTCTCTCTCTCAAGAACAATCAACTCCAACGAAGCTGGATTGATTCAATTCTATACTGTTCTTCAACATACCAATTCTACAATAATTCACACTAAGCTAAGAAGATCTAATTCTACATATAGAATTAGGAGACTTGAGCATGCAGTTATAACAAACAGTTAAGCCACTTGAACAAGGGCTCTAAAAATAATATTACTAATAATAGAGACGCGAGCTTAAGACTACAACTTAAACTCATCATACAAACACTCGCATCTGTCCTCGAAAATAGCTTTCTGGATGCACAGGTAATCGACGCCGGTTCCTGCTGCTTGCCTGTGACTGCCGTCGGCTGACCCTCTGCCGACGCCAATGCCTCTGCAACTGCACCTGACCGACATCGGTCGCTCTTGACCAACGTCGGTGACTGTGTAGACCCGAAACTGTCATAGTGTGCTCCTTGGTGAAGCTTTTAGCTCCACACCCTAACAATCTCCCACTTGGAGATAAACAGCTGCACCAGTACCTGTACAACAACATCTTCTAGCTCCTCCATCTTCAACTCAATCATGAAGACCAATAGAAGTTAAATGAAGATTCAACTTCTCCTTTGTAATCGGCTTGGTTAACATATCAGCAGGATTCGTATCTGTATGGATCTTCTCCAGCTTCAACTCACCATCTTCCAATACCTGTCATATGAAGTGATACCTTAGCTGTATGTGCTTTGTTTTTGAATGAAAGGCTGAATTCTTAGCCAAATGGATTGCACTCTGACTGTCACTATACAATCTGCAACTCTCATGCTCCATACCAAGCTCATCCATGAACCGTGTCATCCATATCATCTCTTTGCTAGCCTCTATGGCTGCAATATACTCTGATTCTGTAGTTGACAAGGCAAGAACCTTCTGCAACTTAGATATCCAGCTAACTGCCATTCCACTTACAGTGAAAACATAACCTGTAGTGCTCCTCCTGCCATCCAAATCACCTGCCATATCTTAATCTACATAACCATGTAGAGAAGTATCTGAACCTCCATAGCATAAGTGCCTACTGCTAGTTCCTCTCAGATATCTAAGGATCCACTGAACTGCTTTCCAATGTTCCTTATATGGATTGGCCATATACTTACTTACAACTCCCACTGCTTGGGCAATATCCGGTCTAGTACACACCATTGCATACATCAAACTCCCTACTGCGAAAGAATATGGAACTTTACTCATGTACTCTACCTCATCATATGAATTAGGACATTGTTCTTTACTCAACTTAAAATGTCCAGCCAAAGGTGTGCTTACCGGTTTAACATTCTGCATATTGAACCGTTTCAACACCTTGTCCACATAATCTTCTTGAGACAATATCAACCTATGATTTTTCCTATCTCTCTTGATGCTCATGCCAAGGATTTTCTTTGCTGCTGCCAAATCCTTCATAGTAAACATTTGAGCTAATTTCACTTTAAGCTCAGAGATATCCTGCATGTGTGATCCTGTAACCAGCATATTATCTACATACAACAATAGAATAATATATCTACCGTTATCAAATCTCTTAAAATACACACAATGGTCAGATTGACACCTACTGTAGCCATGCTTAGTCATAAACCTATCAAATTTTAAATACCATTGCCTAGGAGCTTGCTTGAGGCCATACAAGCTTTTCTTCAATCTGCACACAAACTTCTCCTTACCCTTGACCTCAAATCCTTCTGGTTGTTCCATATATATTTCCTCATCCAAATCTTCATGAAGAAACGCTGTGTTAACATCTAGCTGCTCAAGATGCAAATCCTCAAAAGCAACCAAAGACAATACAACCCTTATAGAAGTCATTTTAACAACAGGAAAAAAAATCTCACCAAAGTCAATACTTGGCTTTTGTGCAAATCCTTTCACTACCAATCTGGCCTTATATCTCAACTGTCCATTCTCACCTTTTTTCAACCTGTAGGTCCATCTATTTTTGAGTGTTCTCTTACCAGCTGGCAATTCAACCAAATCCCATGTTTGGTTCTCTCTTAAGGACTCCAACTCCTCAACCATGCCACGCTCCCACTGACTCTTGGACTCCACCTGTATTGCTTCTTCAAAACTCTCTGGTTCTCCAACATCAGTTAGCAATAAATAAAATAAAGAAGGAGAATATCTAATTTGAGGCTTACTCACCCTTTCTGACCTCCTGATGGGTGTCTGAGACTCGTTCACAACACGCTGTCCACCCAAATTCTCTGACAGTGACCGACCTCGGTCACCTCCAGACCTGTTACTGGCCGACGTTGATTCTACCTGACCGACCTTGGTGCCTGCCCTGCCGACGTCGGTCTCTGTATGGCCGACCTCGGTTTCTGTTCTACCGATGCCAGTCCTTAACCTGCCGACGTTGGTCTCTGTGTTTTCCTGCAAGTGATTATTTCTTTTTCTTGCGAGCTCATATTGGACCTTTACCTCGTCCAATTCACCATTGCTTTGCTCAAATTGATTCAGCTTCCTTAGCTGATCACAATACATCACTCTTTCATTGAAAATAACATCACGGCTCCTGATTACCTTGTTAGTTTCTAGATTCCATAATCTGTAACCAAAATCATCTGAGCCATAGCAAATAAATGTGCACCTCATAGACTTAGCATCAAGCTTCTTTCTATTTTCTTTATCTATGTGCACAAAGGCTTCACAACCAAAAACTTTGAGATATGAGAGATCAACCTTTTTACCTGTCCATGTCTCTTCTGGAATACCACCATCTAGAGCTGTAGAAGGTCCTCTGTTAATCAGATATACTGCAGTGTCAACAGCTTGTGCCCAAAATTGTAAGGGCAAACTAACATGCAATCTCATACATCTTGCACACTCCATTATTGTCTTGTTCATCCTTTTAGCAATTCCATTCTACTGAGGTGTCCTTGGAACCGTCTTTTGCCTACGGATTCCATGCATATAACAATAATCTCTGAACTTATAACTGCAGAACTCACTGCCATTGTCAGATCTCAGGCACTTCAATCTTTTACCTATTTTATTTTCAACCATAGCTTTCCAAATCTTAAAAGTCTTAAATACATCAGATTTTCTCCTAATACAATAGATCCATACCTTCTTTGTAGCATCATCTATGAAAGATACATAGTACTATGATCCTCCAATAGAAGCAACCTGAGCCAATCCCCACACGTCTGTGTGAACAAGCTGCAACTTATGCCTCTTCTTAGTAGACCCAGTCTTGAGAAAACTAACCCTTTTCTATTTTCCAAATACACAGTGCTCACAAAACTCTAGATCTATGCCTTTTAAATCTGAAAGCATACCTTTGGACTTAAGAATTGACATCCCCTTCTCACTCATGTGGCCAAGCCTTGAGTGCCACAATTTAGCATCCACATCTGAAGTAGATAATACAGAAGGAGATTTGTTAGTAACACAATTACACAAATAGAGAGTACCTTCTCTCTTACCTCTGGCCATAACAAGTGCACCCTTGGTCACCTTCCAAGATTCTGCTGTGAGAGTTACTGTACAACCCTCATCCCCTAACTTTCCTGCAGAAATCAAATTTTTCTTCAAGCAAGGAACATGCATCACATCTCTCAACACCCATGTGTTTCTATTCTGCATCTTCAGCTGCACTTTACCTTTGCCAATTATTTTATAGGGCTCATCATCCCCTAGATACACTATTTCAAAATCTTCATGGATATAGTCACTAAAATATTCCCTGTTAGGGGTAGCATGAAAAGATGCACCAAAATCTAACACCCAAGATTCTATATTATTATGCAGAGAGAAAATTAAAGCATCTTGTGCAATACCTACAACCTTGGCTTCTTCCTTTCCTTCATGCTGATTGTCCTCCTTAGTCTTTGACCAACAATCTCTGCTTATGTGCCCAATCTTTCCACAATTCCAGCATTGTGGCTTCCTACCGTTCCTAGATTTGGATCTTCCTCTCACCTTAGACTTTGATCTTGATCTCCTCTTGCTCTTATCTTTCTGCCTCCCCCTGCTCTCAAACTTTAAAGCGTTCCCAGATGTCTCTTCTGTGCTTTTCCTGCATATTTCTTCATTCAAGATAACACTAACAACATCCTCTACTTTCAAAATATTTGATGTAGATGTAGTATTACTTACTGCCATTACTAAGCCATGCCAGCTTTCAGGCAAAGAACATAATATTAAAAGAGCTTTTATTTCATCATCAAACACTATATTGACTGAACTTAATTGATTCACAATTCCATTGAAATCATTCAGATGAGTAAAAATAGATCCACCTTCATTCATATGCAAATTAAATAACTGCTTCATAAGATATACCTTATTAAAAGTTGAGGGTTTTTCATATAAATTTGCTAACGTAATCATCAACTCTACCGTAGACTTTGCCTGTGATAAATTAGATATCACAGTGGATGCTAGACTCAGTCTTATAGACCCCAGAGCCTTTCTGTCAAGAACTTCCCATTCTTCATCCTCCATGTCTTTGGGCTTCTTTGCAACCCCACCTAACGATAAGTAGAGATCTTTCTGATACAGATAATCCTCTATCTGCATTCTCTAATGTTGGTAATTTTTGCCATTGGACTTTTCCATTCTCAGTTTACTTTCATCTGCCATTGCTTCTCCCACTCAAACAAAATTTTTTGCAGAAACCCCTGTGAGAACCTATAATCAATACACACTACACAGATCTGAACCACTTGTTAGTGAACCTAAGCTTTGATACCACTTGTTGGTATCAGCTCTTTAACCTGCAACCAAGGCTCTGATACCACTTGTTGAGGATCAACCAACAATAGATTACACTTGTGAAAGCAATAAACGCGAAAATAAATCAGATAAACAAGTAATTGAATGAGATAATAGCAAGAACAAGAGATACAAGAAACCACCTTGAAAACTTGTATTAACAAACTCTTTACAAAAGGAATACAATTGAAGAAACTTCTTTCTTCCACACCTTTCCTAGATGTATAGATCTCTCACTAGATCTTTATTCCTCAAGAGCTCTCTCTCTCAAGAACAATCAACTCCAACAAACCTAGATTGATTCAATTCTGTACTATTCTTCAACATACCAATTCTACAATAATTCACACTAAGCTAAGAAGATCTAATTCTACATATAGAATTAGGAGACTTGAGCATGCACTTACAACAAACAGTTAAGCCACTTGAACAAGGGCTCTAAAAATAATATTACTAATAATAGAGATGCGAGCTTAAGACTACAACTTAAACTTATCATGCAAACACTCGCATCTGTCCTCAGAAATAGCTTTCTAGATGCACAGATAACTGACACCAGTTCTTGCTGCTTGCCTGTGACCACCGTCGGTCGACCCTCTGCTGACACCGGTGCCTCTGCAACTGCACCTGACTGACGTCAGTCACTCCTGATCGACGCCGACGACTGTGTAGACTTGAAACTGTCATAGTGTGCTCCTTGGTGAAGCTTTTAGCTCCACACCCTAACACCATCTTGATACTTCAATAGAAAACTATTTTCACCATTGAGTTGATGGATAGTAAATGGGCCTCTCCATAGGGAATCAAATTTTCCATGCATTTCCTTTGGTTCTCTTCTCTTGTCTCATAACAGAACTTGATCTCCAATTTGAAAATCATAGGTTTTTATTTTTTGGTCGAAGAGCTTTATCACCAAACTTTGATGCATAGTAATTCGATTTACCACCATAGTTTGCTGCTCATCTAGCTCAGTCAAGTACATGATCTTTTTGTCAATGGAGCTTTCATATGTCTGATCTTCAACTGCCTTTTCCAATTTTAGTGCTAGCAATTCTAAGGTGATTGGTATCTCTACATTGAGACCATACAAAAGTTGGAATGGTGACATACCTATCACCCTTTTTAGTGTAATTATGTCTACCCATAAAGCATCAACCAATGATTTATGCAAGGTTTGTTGGTTATCATCCGCTAGCTTCTTGATGATGGTCACCAGGTTCTTGTTTCTCAATTTTGCTTGGCCATTCCCTTATGGAAAATAATCAGAGGAGTGGGAGAGGGTAATGCCATAATAAAAATATAACTGAGTGATCTCATGAGAAGAGAAATAGGCTACATTGTCTATGACAATCTTGGTTGGGACCCCAAACTTGGAAATGATGTTTTTCTTGAGAAAATCACATACTAATTCTAAAGTAGCATGCTTGGTTAGAATTGCTTCCACCCATTTGGTGAAGTAACATGTGGCTATAAGGACATAATCATGTCCAGCACTGGAAGATGGGTTTACAAAACCAATGAAATCGATTCCCCATTACTGAAATGGCTCTTCTATTACCATTGGCTTGAGAGGTAGAGCAGTTAACTTAGGTCTTCCAACGAAATGTTGGCATAGTTCACATCTTCGTACCCATTTGTATGCATCCTAAAATAGAATAGGCCATTAATACCTGGATCACAAAATCTTATGGGCAATTACAAAAGTAGAAAAATGTCTTCCACAGGTCAAATTATGGAAGGACTTCAAAAGTTGGTTCTACTGTTCTTTATCCACGCAACAAAAGAACACTCCATCAAGGCCCCTCTTATACAGGCTGTTGTCCCATAGGACAAAATTGGAAGGTTTCAATTTAATAGTCCTCATTTCTTTATGAAACAGGTGAGCTGGACACTCACCATAGGTAAGGAAACGAGCAATATTTGAATACCACTCATTCATGGTGGAGACAAAGAGGATTGTTGGTGTGTCTTCCACTTTTGTTTCTTCATGCCCTGTTTCTTTTGATATGTTGTCAGCAATTAATTGGTAGAGATCCCTTCCTTACACCAGATTCATTGGTTTGATGACTAGATCAAACTCTTAAATTTTAGCAATCTAATTGCCCCTTATGGTTCCAAACTCCTGTTGACTTAATATAGATTTAACTGTTGTATCAAGAACTAGGGTAGTAACGTGTGAATTCAGGATGTAAAAATGGAAGTGCTTTACTGCCTTTACCATTACATAAGCATGCTTCTCCATGTTTGAATACTTCAGTTCATGAGCTTTGAGAGGATAACTCATGAAAGATATGGGAGATTCCACACCTTCTTTATTTTATTGAACTAGAATTGCATAGTGTGTGCTCAGAAGCATAACTGTATATGGTGAAATCTTTGGTATAATCTGGACAAACTAGAACTGGGGCATGGGCAATAGTTGTCTTGATATCTTGAAATGCCAATTTGCCTTCTTCAGTCTAGTTGAAAGTGGCATTTCCCTTCATCATGTTCACAATGTGGTGAGTCTTCTTAGCAAATTTGGGGATGAACCTTCGTAAAAAATTCACCTTTCCAAAGAAAGAGTGAACTGCAGTCTTACTTGTGGGTAGGGTAAGCTCCTAGATGGATTTGACTCTTTTTGAGTCAATCTTTATGCCTTCTCGAGATACAATGTGTCTCAAAAGTTTTCCTTTTGTTACCCTAAAAATAGACTTCTTGGGATTTAGAGAAATGTCATTCTGACAACATTGTTCCAACACTTGTTGTAAATGGCGCACATGATTAGGATGATGCTTGGAAAAAGCTATTACATCATTAAGGTACACTATAATGAACTTACCCATTTCATCTTTGAAAGTAAGGTCCATTGCTCTCTAGAAAGTGGCACCGACATTTATCAGGCCAAATGGCATTCTTCGATGTGCAAAGGTGCCCTAAGGTGTGGTGAAGGCAATCTTATGTTGGTCTACTTCACCAACTTCAACTTGATTGTATCTAAAAAAGCTGTCTAACATTGATAACATCTATGAACCAGTCACTATTTGAAGAACTTGGTCCATGATGGGTAGAGGATAGTTATCCTTTAAGGACGACTGATTCAAATTTTTGAAGTCTACGTAGAGAGGCAAATTTTTTCATTCCTTTTTTTCATAGGTATTATGTTTGCAATCCATGTGGAATTATTGATTGGGAAGATTATCCTAGCGTTCAACATTTTTTGTATTTTAGATAAAATAGTACTTGATATCTTCGAATTGTACTGCCTAGATTTTTGCTTGTAAGGCACTAAATCACTCTTGAGAGAAATTTCATGGCAATTTTTTTAGGCCTGAGTGACTTCAGATCATCATAGGAGTATGCCAAAACATCTATATACTGGTAGAGTAGAGCAATGAAATTGAACTTCTCTTCTTGAGTGCAACACTTCCCAGTGTTCACCATCTTGGGATTTTCTTTAGTATCCAAATTTATCTGATCAAACTCTTGAGAGGATCTTGAATCTATTTGTTGCTATTTGATGAACCTGTCGTGCTTGTCAAATAGCTTTTCAAGGGAAACCAAGCCTTTTGGGATTTTATTCCCTTTAAGTTACAGGAATTCTTCACCTGTGTTTGAACTTGATTCAAGGGTTGGTTCAAGCTTCTGGGGCTCACTGCCTTCAAAGTGAAGTTGTTTAAAGTTGTCTTTTTATTCTAGGAAGACAATGATCTGGTTGTCACCATTAAACACTTGCCAATGATTGGCATTGTTAGACACACTTGGTCGAAAGACTAGTTTGATAATGTACTTGTCTCCTTTAAAATTTGGGTGAGGAACCAAAAGAGTTGTTGAAACAGCTAATGCATCAGCTTGATCATTAAATTCTCTAGGTACTACAGAGATACTGAAAGCATCAAAGCTTTCAATTTGATTCCAAACTAGATTGTGGTAGTGGTGTAATCTCTCATTTTTGGTTTGGTACAGGTTTCTCACTTGAAAAACTAGTAGCTCAACATCTCCTTTGTCATGAAGGAGCTTGGTGCCTTTATCTTGAGCGGCCTTCAATCCAAGCAACAATGATTCATATTTAGCAGTATTATTGGTATTGCTGAACTGTAATTTGTATGAAGAAGGAAAAATATCTCTTTAAGGAGATATCAACACAATCTTGGATCCTGAACTGATAGAGAAACAACTACCATCAAATTCCAGTATCCATACATCATCAGATGCATACCTTACCTTATATTTTTTTATTTGGAGGGAGGATTCTTCTACACTTGCACTATGTCTTGTTAACTTTTTTGCTATTTTTTTTGAATCAATTTTCAGATTGTCATTTTTAGAATTTTCACTAGTCGCCACATGAACCTCCTTTGTGGATAGGAAGTAATTACCCATGCCTGAAGACTCAAACAGAATTTGAGCTTCAGGTTCTGATGTTTTAGTGACAACGTATTTTGCTTCCTTCTCAAGGAACAACCTCTGCATGACACCTTTGACTGGGATCCTTGCTTCAGACAGGTCCATGCTCAACTCGCCACCAATGTCCTTGAAAAAATTTTGCCCGAGGATGATGTATGAGGCTGGAACGTCGACCACGAGGACTGTCATCTTGATCCTCTTGTTTGGGAATGCTGCAAACACAAATTGGGCATCCTTGATTTGTCATAGCAGTGGCACTTATTTATTCTCCATGGAGAAACATCTTCCAAATGTCTTGGTCAGTGTGAGTCCAAGAGATTCTACCACTTTGACAGGTATGACATTGTCAGATGCCCCTAAGTCTATGATGCAATTGTTTAGTTGGTGTCTATTTATCAGTAGGGAGATGTAAAATGGTTCAGTCCTTCTGGGAGCAACATGAGGAGCAATGACAAGGTTATTCTAGGTGGACATGGGAGTCACCTTTGGAACAGCTGGTCCTACAGGGATGGTTTGGTTCTTCACATATTGAACCAACTTATCCAACTGCTTGGGGTTGGATTGTAGAAACTCAAATTTAGATAATTGAATTTTAGTTTTCTTGACATGGTCGACTATGTCAAACATCTGAAATGAATTAGGAACAAGGAAAGATAGTTCATCCTTTTGGTTTTTAAGGGGGTAGGACTGATCTACGAAATTAAATTTGAAGGTGCAAAAATGTTTGAGGTACTTACTTTTTTAGCAATCACCAGGTCCTTTGGTTGGAAAGGCAGAGAATTTTTTCATTTGGCAATTAAAATTTTAGGCTGAGGTCCCTCTTCTATTTTTCTTTATCAACTTCTTAGGCTGACTGATTCTTACACTGGGTGAACACAGCGTATGACCCCTCAACTGCTTTACCTTCACTTCTAGGTTCATCTTGGTAATTCAAGAAACCAATGTTGGAGTCGCTAGCTAATTCTTCTTTTGCCTCTGTGAAGAGATTAGAGTCATCTTTTGGGTTCAACTCAGGCTAGAAGGAGAAATCTAATTCTACTTTAAGATATCCAACTGCTGAATTGGTTGAAGTTGCTTCAATGGCCAATTTCTCTTAAGGGGGAGGAAGATGATTTCACTGCCCTTGATTCCTAGCAGCATTGCCTTGGTATGACTGATTGGAGATTGTCCTCCTTGGTATATCTCTGTACAAAGGGACATATGACTTCCCTTGCATCATTTGATTTCTAAGAGCAAGCAACTCATTTTCTAGCTTCTGCACTATTAGATCAGTGGTGCTTGTAGATGGATATTTAGAAGATGAAGAAGATTTACCTCTATTAGGATCTCTCCTTATTTTTCCTGCCAAGATAAGGTCATCTTCCACCTCAATGGCCAAATCTTGAGCAATAACAAGGTCTATGTGGCCAGCACGTCTCAACATAAAACTCACTTCAGGCAGTTGTGAGTTGATGAAAAAACATTTAAGGTTCTTAGGTGTTCACTGAGCAATTATAGGAATTTTGTTCCTTAGTTTGTCAAATTTGGCTATGAAATCCCTCATAGGTTCATGAGGTTCCTTCTTCATTTATGTGAGTTGGGCCAACAGGGCATGTGCATCTTCTATAGACTTAAACCTTGCTTCAAATTTAGCTTTGAGAGTGTTCTAGTCAGTCACAGTCTTGGCCTGCAAATGATAGAACCAGTCTACAACAGTGCCTTGTAATGTTTCTACAAAAATTTTGACCGTTACATCCTCATACTCCACGCTTATCACACCACAGGCTATGCTGAAAGCTGCAATGTGTTCATCAGGATGAACTCTTCCATCACCAAATAATTTGGGTAAATTCTTTCTTGAACTGTGTGGTAGCTCATGTAGAGGTGGAGTTAAATTGAGTGGGCCAAAAGAGATAGTGGGCCAAAAGAGTTACCACAGGGGCCTTGAGCTGCAATGATTTGATTATGGAAAGTGGGGATAATGAATTTGGGTGGAGTATGTATAGGCAAAGATCTTCTAATAGTGAAAAAAAAACTCTGTCTTGTAGTGGTAACCTGGTATTGGTAGGAGGAATACTCCTAGTTCATTGAACTTGAAGTTGTGGAGGAAATAAATCAAAATTTCCCTGCTGCACCAACTCAAAAATAGGGTCAACAACACCTTGGAATCTCTAGCTTCTAGTATAGTGTGGAGTTGCCAGATTGTAGAATAAAAATGGAAAAGAACTGGCCCTGCTTCAACTTGAAGTTTGAGGCTTCAAACTACTTGTTCTTCCCCAATAGAGTCACCAAAAAGCTGTGGGCATGAAGCTGGTAATGTTCTTTCCTACTTCATGTCGTTCCCCAATAATATAAAATGCTTCGATTTGAATAAACTAGAAAAGGATTGGAAATGCTCATCGGTCCCTAGTGGAGTCACCAAAAAACTGTTGGGTGAATATTTTGTCACCAACTAACTGATAGGCAAAATAGGTCATTTCAACCACAACATAGGGAGATTGGCTGGCCAGATGTGCAGGTTTACCACATCAAAAGGGGACAAATCTCTCCTCTCATCAAGGGGAGGTTCCCTATAAATATGAGGAGCTATATACTATATATATACAAAAAATAACACTCAGGGGTAGGACTACACCATCCATCTCTCTCTTTTTAGATATGATGTTCATAGATAAAGGAGAAATCTTGGTGAAATGATAGGAGAAACTTTTCTTCTTTTAGAAGTGACCTATAGCTAACAGCAAGAATCCTTTTAGGTAGGTAACAAATAACTGTAACTAAAACATGGTGCAGTAACCAATAGAATGAGGTGTAGCGCAAAGTCTCCACCTCAACTACCAAAGAGTGAAGTATGAAGGGAAATGAGGGCACAAAGTCATCCCAAGGCCCTTTACATAGAAAGAAACTAAAACATACACACACAAAAGACAATTGTGGCAGCACAAAGTCTCTCCATAGTTGGCTTCAAGTCACCTTCTTGATTACTTCCATTAGTCTTGCTTATTTCATTAAAATGGACAAGAACACATTCAAGAAATAGACATAAAAACAATCTCTTAAATGACACAAGCTATAACAGCACAAGTTTGAAAGTAACCTAATTTCTCATTCAAATAAAGAAATATGATTAACAATCTGAGCTCAAAGTCTCAGTAATTGCCTTTCAATTTTAGCAGAGTTTTGCTTCTATAACCAAAAAGATCTCCCTTTCATAAAATAAGATATTACCATAGCCAAGAAAGGCTTGGCGCTTTGTTTTATGAAATGGCCTATGCTGCATTCAATCCCTTGAATGTATTTTTAATTTAGTCAAAGAGGCCATGTTGGAATAGGGCATCTGCCTTAACTGTGGCATGTCAATTCATCTTAAATATTTTCTCTTCAGCATGGGTCGTCTGGTCTTTCTCCAAATATGTACATGGTTGTCCCCTCACTTTTATTCCAAGGGAGAAAAATAAGATGTGTCTTTTAATAATTGCGAGCTCAGATGTCTACTTGGTGGACTGTTCCACCTACTGGAAATAACTCCTGCATAGATATTTCTAGTCTTTCCCTCTTTTTTATTGCAATTTGAGCTCTTAGGCTATCTTTTCCCTTTTTGTTGGCTCTTTCAGCTCCCTCTTCAGTTGGTCATTGAGTTTGTTTTTAGGTTCCACACCACATTTGAAAATCAATGAATAGTTCATTACCCCTTAATTTAACGTCCGTGAGGACGTCATTGGGTCACTAGTTTAATGGTTCAGGTGGCCTTCTTGGCCCTTTGGTTCCATCACTTCTTTGGTACATTTGCTTTCCTGGTTCATTCATTTGAACCGTCTCTTTGAACTAGTCTCTGGAATCTTCCTCTTCTTTCCTTTGCTCAGAGCTTTCATTGAGGCGTTGAACCCGTTAAACCTTTGAACCATTTTAGTTTGAGGTTCAATGGTTCATCTTCTTTTTTAGAATCCTTTGTTTTCTCTAAGTCTTTCACAGCTTTGAAATTCCTTCAATTTTATATCTTTGGAACCCCTCGAAGGGAAGGTGTCGCTTCAAGCCTCGGGAAAGGTCCATATCCTGGTTGCCAAGAGCCCCCCACAAGGGTACCTACCCTTCAGGGTCTTTCAAGTGACCTTCTTCTTCAATTCCTTTAGACATTATGTCTAAAGGAAACCTTTCCTTTGCCTTAGCTACTTTCCATTGGGCCTTTGATCATTCTTTTAGACAAAATGTCCGAAGGAATTCCTTCAGACATTTTGTCCGAAGGATTTGCCTTGTAAAATTTCACCAAAAAAAATCTTTTTGAAAGATATCTTTTTGTTCCCTTTTGCTCACTGCCCTCCGCAAGGGCACTTGCCCTTTGGTTCACTGCCCTTCGCAAGGGCACTTGCCCTTTAGGCTTTGGGAGACTCCTTTGAACCGTTCAATTGAACTGACTGATTGAATCAACCGCTTTGAACCAATCTTGTTGAACCTTTGAACCTTTTTTGGTTTAAGGTTTAATGGTTCAATGGTTCAATCTTTCTTCTTTTCGTTAAGTCTTTTGAAGTTGTTGAACTTGTCGAAGCAGTTGAACTTTGAACTTTTACCGAAGTGCTTAACTCTTTAAGCTTGCCGATGTTGTTGAGCCTTTAAAACTGTTGAACCATTGAACCTTTGGAAGTGGGGTTCAATGGTTCAATCCTTTGTTTGAAGCTTGCTGATGAACCTTTTGGTTGAACCTCGGCATTGAACCAATCTTGAAATTGCCTAAGTGTTGGGAACTTATTTCTTTGTGAGAGCTCACCTGTTGAAGTTGTTAAACCTATTGAACCTACAAGTCCCTTAGCTAAAAAAGCTTGAATAATGAAGACTTTGAACACTCAAAGCAATTTTTGAGAAGGGAAGAGAGAATTTTGGCCTGTATGACCAAAATAGTTCATATATTGTCCCAAAAATGAGTGATAGAATTTGGGAACAACACTATAAACTTGCATTTAAGTCAAATAGAAGAATTGACCCAACCATCTGAGGTTGACATAAGTGTTCAAGACTATAAATTTTAAATTTATAGAATTTGATGATTGATCCAGAATACAAATATGATCTTTTTACAACTCATTCCATATCATATCTGAATGTGCATAGTTGACTAGTTAAGCACTATTCTGATCATTTCATTACTATATCAATCAATAGTTGTACTTACTATTTTTAGCATATCATATTTAAATTTAGAATATTATTTATTTTATTTTATAAATTAATTAGCATGATATAGATCTATTTATCACCCTTTTATTTATTCAATTTTATATTTTTAATGCTATACTATATTGACCCATCTCAATTTATAGCTAAACATTTTGTGAACTTGCTCTATATGAATGCATTTTTTCTAATTCCTAGGGTTTTTAACCATCTAAGGTTTCAAAATGTTGTAATTTTTCATTTTCTACTTTTATTATTTTACATGAAACCTAAGCATAGTCCTAGATGATGTGGTGTGCCCATTGAACACATTGAACTTCCTCTCCTACCACTTACGATGTCTCAAACCAATGAAGGGCCTAATCCTATGGTCCATGATGCTATAAATGTTGAAAATGAACAACATACTAATGAGGTTATCATAAAAGAAGATTATGATAATGAAAACAATCAATCTAATGAAACCAATGGACATGATAAAATATATCATGAGCAAGTGTAAATAATTGCATTATTTAATGAGCATATTCATCAAAACCTTGAAGATCTTGATGAAATCCTAAGAACCATATTAAATACTAAAAAATCAAAAAGTGTAGATACACAAGTAGGTCCATCTATTGATCATGCTATTAAATTTATGGGCCATCCAAATATACCAACAACCCTCCCCTTGGGCACATCACCACTTTATACTTCTAATGGGGGAATGGGATATGTGTTCACACCTTTGTTCCCTTAAACTACTATTACTACATATTACATGGAAAACATAAATAATTCAGCTCGATTACTAGTTTTGATGCATAAATCCACTCAAACTATGGGTACATCTCATTTGATAACTTTTCAAATTTCCAACCTCAAAGACCAATAGGTGCATGTCCTTATCCAAACTATAATTTTTTAAAAAACCAATGTTATAAATATTGAACAAAATTCTAAAAAATCACCTTATATTATTGATTTAAAATAGGTGTTACATAACCCTTTTGCACCATAGATATCTTTGTACCCCTTGCTAGCTAGTTTTGTTGCACCTAAAATCATATTTAATGATGGCAAGTGTGATCCTAAAAAAGGAACTAATGAACTTGTCAATGAATACGTCTTAAGGAACAAGACAATGATGGTTAAAATGACCAATACAATGACAAATAAAGAGTTATAAGACATCTTCAAGCAAATTTTTATTTCCCCATTACATGAGTCCATTGTTTTTGAAAAATTAAAATCTTTTGATGAATTATGCCATATTTTTCATGATCATGAAATGACAATTATCTCATTGAACAAGCTTAAGTATGTAGCAAATACACTGACTACATCCAATACCAAGTTTACTATCAAACTAAGTTACAAGATAAAACCTCCTATACCTATAAAGGAAACAACTACCATGGTTAATACGGTGCCATAAAAATATATTAAGCTTGTCTTATCTAATACACCAAGGATATAATTTACATGCTTATTTGAGTATCCATCTTTGTTAATTTTGAAGCTTATGGAGTGTCACCTCATATCTCTCCCTCATCCTATAGAGGTTTATATAAGTCAACCTTCATCCAAAGGATATAATGCAGATGCTTATTATGACTATCACCAAGGCCTTGGGCATTCTATGAATATATGTTTTACTTTGAAGCATAAGATCCAAGACCTCATCAATGACCAAAAGACTACATATTATGATCTTCCAAAGAATTAGCTTCACAACCTAGTGATCACTAAAAATATAAAATATTTAGCAATTCTTTGTAAGATCATTCTAAGGATCCCAGAGTATAAATGGTATATAATGCACATTATGAACACCCATTGGATGGGATTATTTGTACTTATACACAACATACACCTCCTATAGTTATAACACCATCTACTACTTTCGATGATAGTGAGATTGTGGATGATGATTTTGATCTTCATTATTTATTCATTCGAGCATATCTTAATCACCAACATATACATAGTGGTATGATTGATAGTGGTGCTAGCAATAATGTTTGTACCATGACTTGACTTACACATTTTGGTTATGCACATAATGATTTACATCCTTGCACTAAATCAGTTATAGAATTCAATAAGACATCACACCATGTTCTTAGTGAGATAGACTTACATTTATAGGTAGCTCCAACACATGTGGTTACTATATTTTCAGTTATACCATACACGAGAGTCTTTGATATGTTATTGAGATAACCTTGGATACATACTCTCTATGTGATACCTTTTACAGTGCATGGGTGTGTCAAATACATTCATGCTAATAGGGTAGTTATAGTTTCCACTATTCCATATGAACATCCACTAGAAGAGGAGACATTTATACCCAAGGAAGTTAATCATAAAACCTACTAAGGTTAATATTTCATGAAAGGGTAAGCAACATGTAATCCCCTTTTCTAGGCAACTAGTAATTGAGAGACCATTACATCAGAGACATATAGTGGATTCCACAAAATCATCATCTATTACGCACCATATTCAAATATCCAGAGCACCTAAACATATTCATATTGATGTTATTCTAAAAAAAACACAAAGCATTCAATGATGGGTTCCATGAACCCCCATTCCTTATATTGTTTATTTGTGACCACAAAGTCTTACTAGACATATGTAGAGCATGACACATACTACAATGCCAAATATTACAATTATACATGCTCCTTGACAGTTCCACCATTTTATTACAATAGGTTCCCAGTGAAAAGATACCTATGAGCATCCTTTGGATGAGATCATAAGATAGTATTTTCTTTGCAAATATTCCAAAAATAACAAAAAAGAACTTCAAAAATATAAAAAACAATTTAACATTTACATGTTCTATTGGCTCCTTGGCATCTATGTTGTTAGTTCCATATTGGTAGATGGAATATCAGTAATTTTTATATACATGTATTTCACACATCATTTGAGTGTGATACAAGCATACACAAATACATGATCTATTCCTATACATACGTTGGATCTTCCTTCTACTCATGTCATATAGACATTAGGAGCATATGATTCTTTGATCTTACTACATATAGTTATGGTTCTATGATCACTTTCCATTATCATGATTGAACTTATGTAATTACACATTCCTTTATTCATGCTTATATCTTTCACAATGTACTTGATATGCTATGTACTTAACATTTTTTACCAACACATATATTTAGTATGCTATGTTTATATTGGTTACTTGTGCTTTTCCTTTATGTACTTCCTTGAGTGTCTTGTCTTACTTTTTTAGCATTTGAATATGTTCTAATTTTTGTGGCCTCATGCCTTTGTTTGTTTACTTTGAAATTTACATATGTAATTACTTATTATATGGACATTTGAATATGTTATTCCTTGATTTGTGAACATTTGACTAACTCATGTCCCTTTAATTGTGCGGCATTTGAACATGCCCATTGTTTGTGGTCTCCATAGACCATTATCTTTTGATTTAATTTTGAGTGCACTTGTATGTGTACTTAATTGTTTATTGAGCTTGTATTATTACTATGTAGACATTTCCCTGATCTATATCATGTATCTTATGGCTTGATGTGATCACATTTTGTATGCTTTAATGATATATCTACTTAGATAGGTTTCTCATATATATTACATGGTTTAAACACATATTATATAATTATCTTATCATTTTGAGGTAAGGTAACTACTAGTTTTTACTTCCTCTCACCTCAAAAAGAGGGAATATTAGTGGGGGAATGTCATAGAGACATGGCTTCCACATTTTTTTATAGTTCACAAATTTAGATATATTATGGGGGCATGTTATGGAAACATGTTATCCACATTTGTCATGGTTCACAAATTCAATTATATAGTGGGGAATATTATAGAAACATTTTATTCATACTTATGCAACCTCTCAGTTTTAGATATCAGTGGAGGCATTGTTTAGAAACATGTTCTCCATAGTTACATAATTGTAAATTAGTTAAATTGCACAGTTATATGATTCATATACACATTTGTGATAGAAGTATATACATTGGTACCATTATCATATCTAAGTTTCAGCATGAGACATATATAAGGAGAATATGCTATGCAAATAGAACCTAAAATGCAAAATCAAAATCAATTTTAAATTTCAAAATACTTCGATGAAATTCAGCTAACCATGTTGGATTGTTATGGATTGTTATTGAGTTAATCTACTGTAACTAGTTGGTTTAAATTTAGTATGGTTGAGTTAGTTAAATCACTCAATCTTGCCAATTTTATAGGTTAAAATTAAATACATCATCCAACCTCACTAGATTTATAGTATGGGTTGACTTGGACCAATTCACACTCACCAGGATTTAAATATGATTAGGTTGCACAATTGAGCTAATCTCAATTGCCAAGTAGAAATTCATATTTTATCTAAGATTGGGGGAAGTTTTTCCTTTAACCTTTATATATGCACACTTACAGATTTAAATTTTTCCTAATCTAAATTTAATTGGGTCATAATGATACATCTTTTCAAATCAAGCTACCAAAAGGCAAAGCAGTTGCATTGATACACATGTGTACTCCTAAACCTTTCTCTTTATATTTCAATCCTTTCAATTATTTCAATTTCAAATTATATGTGTTGATTATATACTATAACATTCTCTTGGTTTCAAGTTAGACACCATCAAAGTACTCAAGTTGGGCTCACGTAAAGGCAAGGTGTGTTATACACACCTAGGTACATATTTTCCCCTTTAAACTAACAATTTCATTACTAAATTAAAGGGGGGAAATATAGACACTAATCTAAATTATATATCACCTCAATCTTGTACACTTGGAGAATACATATCATGGTCGTACCTGTCAATTCTTATACCTTTTTAATGTCAAAAGTCTCACATACACTATCTCTCTATTCCAAATGGCTTATCTCTTAGTCTAACCAATGTTATTCTAATGACCATGCTTCCTATAATATTCAAAATTCTATTAACCTATGTATTATCATCCTTTGAAACTTTTGGACCTATACCTATTTTGTAACTTCTTGGACACTTGCATCCCTACTTAGACACCTATGTTGACACAAGTGTCATGTGCCAATGTAAGTGTCCAATGCCTAAAGTCATCAAATTTATAAATGAAACATATACATATGTTCAGCCTAAGTAATTTAATGTGAGATAATTCTAAAATGGATAGACATATATATAAGATTAACCCTCATTCATTAATCACCTAGCATAAACGTAGAAACTCACAAGGCAACTTACCAAAAGCATTCGACCAAGCATTCAAGTGAGCAAATTTTTTCTATTATTTATTATTTTAATATAATTTATATGGACAATCCATCTATAGGTCTAAAGTATTGGAGGAGCATTCCATGAGCCATATTTTCCAAGTTACAAGCTAGGTCACTCTATGTACTTACTTATCACACATTGCATCCTTATGCACACAAAAGCCAACATGCAAAGGATAACTACGTAATTCTAAATCCATATTTAGAGTATTCCCTATATAGGCAACACCCATTGATAGAGGGTTCCTTAGGTTAGCTTGACACCATGAGCCCATAGACCCAATTTTTCCATAGCCATTATGAAGATGAGGAACTATGGTTTTGCCATTTGAAAATGAGCATCATCCCATGATCTATATTTGAGCACATCAAAGTGAAGGCAAAATATAACCCATAATATACCAAGTGGTCATATCTATATCCAATAGTTATTAAATACTAGACACATGCGTTTAAGTTAGATAAAAGCATCAAAACAACCATTCAAAGTTGAAATAAGTATCGAAGTTATAGAGGTAAATTTTCTAGAATTTGAAGACTAATATAGTATCCAAATTTGGTTTATTTCCAACATGTTCCATACTAGATTTGAATGCACATTGTTTATCAACTAAATACTCTTGTGTTTATTTGATTTATATACAATCAATAGTTGTACTTACTATTTTTAGCATATCTTAGTATTTAAATTCAGAATATTATTTATCTAAGTTTGTAAATTAATTGGTCTGCTATAGATATATTTATCACCCTTGTGATTATTCATTTCTATATTTTTAACCCTATAATATATTGACCCATCTAAATTTATCATTAAACAAATGTAAACTAACAATCATGTCATGTTGAGGTCGTATTTATTTATTTGTTTATTTTGAATGTTCAAATGTTTTTGTATTTATGAAAATTTTCATTTTTTTGGTATTTTAAGAACATGAAATAAAGGGAGATGCTAAGAAATCAACCAATTTAAGGGAGGGTCATGGTGAGCCTTGATATCATATATAAGAAGTGTCACTTTTTGAGAACCCATGGCGTAATAAGGAACTAGATGTGAATATGAATCTGAAAAGTGATCTCATGATAACCCTCATCATCATCATTCATAGTGTCTAGTATATGATGAATAACTTGAGGATGTACTATATTTGGTGAAAACTATTATATCATAAAATAGTCATGTAACTATGTTCATTTTGGAACATGCTTAATTGTCTTTGATTGTAGTCTAGAACATGGGGTGTATATTGGTTGTCATGAATACAAAAAGACCCTATGATGTAATGGGTGTTGTAATGCTTGCCTCAATAAATTCCTTTATTATCCTCTAAATGGTATGTGTAGAATGAACTTGAGTGGGATATATAAATGATTGTGTAGGATGCACTGGGGTATGTGAGGTAATTATCTTGGTAACATGATCTTGAATAAGTGTAGTAACTATGGCTAAAGAGCAACACTACATAGATGTAATAACCAACTACAGAGGTATTAAGGGTGGAGAATTAAATGTTTGTGGTGTAGGAGGGTACTCATATAGAATACATGGAACTACCAACACCCTTTATTCATGTGTAAATTTAACACATCAATGTACTCTTAATGATTTTGTTCAAACCTTATGTGTATATTTAATACTAGGAATGGTGTAGTAATTACTACAGGGCCTACCTTAATAGTTAACATAATGTCTCCCAAGGTGTTCCATTAATTTCCATCAAATTCTTTAACTATCATGGTTGTTTTCATCAAATCCTCATGCATGTATCCACAATAATGTAAAAGTGTCATCGTGCAATCATTCTCACTTGACCCATTGTCTATCATGACACTATGAATGGGTTTTGAATCCACATAGGCTCATAAAGTTCATCCATAATCTCACTATCATCTAATGTAATCACAGACCTCTGTGTTGTGAAGTTTGTCATTGTATTGATTATATTGTCCAAAGTGTGCCTATGTGTAGTAGGAGGAGGTTGTGCAATATATATCAAATGCATCTAATTAGAATCATTTTCCTTTACTACTAGTTGATGATTTAGATGAGGATACACACACACACACACACACACACACACACACATGTATATATATGCATATATACATATATATACATATATACATGTATATATATATACACACACATATATGTATATATGTATATATACATATACATGTATATATACATATATATATACATGTATATATACATATATATATACATGTATATATATATATATGTATATATATATATACATGTATATATATATACATGTATATATATATATATATACATATATATATATACATGTATATATATACATGTATATATATATATATACATGTATATATATATATGTATATATGTGTGTGTGTGTGTGTATATGTATATATATACATATATATGTGTGTATATACATACATATATATATATGTATGTATGTATGTATCAATATGTATATATATATATATATACACACACATATATACATACATACATACATACACACACACACACAGATATATATATATATATATATATATATATATATATATATATCCCCATTAAGTTACAGTCTTGAATTCTTAGGAGATGTATTAAGCTCAAATTGTATGGTTATCAATAATATCTTGTATCTTGTGCCTTAGAGTATAAAATATGTTTGTAGAATGTCCAATACAATGATGATAATCACCATATTCATTATTTTCAAATCCATTGGGTAATGGTTGACTCATATCAACTTCATATAGGGGAGGGAGAGATATGAGGTTAGACTCTAGTAACTTAGGTAATAGGATATGAGGAGCTATAGGTAACCATGAAAATTGCCTCTTTGGTGGAGCAAATATAATAAACCTATTTAAATACCATGATATTACATTAATTGTAGTATTGGATTCACTCTTATTGTCATTGGATTTAGCCTAGTAATTTTTCTTGCTTTGAAACTTATTAGTATAAATAGTTGTAGCGTAAGGAGTGTACTCAATCTTGTTCAAAGCTATGATCTTTACTTCTTGTTCTCTAACTATACAACACAACTCATCAAAAAATTTAAACTTATCGAATACAATATACTCATGAAGTGGTGATCATTTAAAAAAAAAATATATATATTAAAGATCATTATCATCCATATGATTGGTCATCATGGATAACATGGTCTTATGATGTAAAACATAATTATTAAATGGCTCATTAGATCCTTGCTTGAGTTTATAAATTCAAGCATAAGATAAAAGTTCACTAATATTGATGAAAAAATGTACTAAAAACTGATCTGCCAAAGGATTAAACATATTTACTAATTGAAATGGTATATCATAGAACCATTGGAGTACATAATCTTTAATACTGCATGGGAATAACTTAGTCAACAATTTTTCATAATATGTGTAATCCAAACATGTTATGTGGAATGATTTGAGGTGTTTTTTGGGATCTCCTTTACCATCATAAGAAGGAAGCCTATGAGCTAAAAAAATCATAGGTAAGTTGAAATTTATAGGGATAAATAATCATGAAGCAAATCATTTGAATCCATAAAATGAATAGTTCTAATGACACCTTGATCTAACTACAACATCATTTCTTGTAGAGCTACAAGAGTATGCTTAAGGGATTATGTAGTAAGCAAGGTTGGTGATGTAATATGCATATTCATTATAGGATGTGAATAGGTTTTGTGGGAATATATAGGTATGGAAATATAGGATAAATCTTGTGTTGCCCCCACACCTTGGGTGGGAAAAACATGTGTAACAAAGGGTGTATATGTAGGCATAGGAGCAATAGTAATTGTTTGAACAACCATTCTAGAGTTTACACCTTCGAAAGGTTTATTAATAATATAAAGGGATCATATTTTTGTTCTTTTGATGTAATAGCCTTAGGTTGATGTTTAGATTTATCCTCTCAGATTAACTTTAAGACTTTGACTAAATCACAAAGGTTTCTACTAATTCAATTTCAAAAATTAGATAAAGATTTAACTTTATTAGGATCCACCCCATTTAGGTCATCAGAACTAATTTGATCTTTATATTTATGATTATCTTTATTTTCATGTTCTAAATTAATCATGTCGACATAATCATCCATTTGTACATGTTCATTAACAATTACAGTATCAAAGGAAAATAAAGAAGGAAGAAAATTCATTGCATTTAATTTAACCATTTTATATGAGTTCAAGGGAACCTAATTATGGTTGATTTGTATACCAATTAATCTATAAATTCACCCTAGAGGAACAAAGGAGATATCCTTATTATATGGCATAAGATAAAAATATGCAAGTATGCAAAAGGCTACGACCAGAACATGAATAGTGTTTGACATGGGACAATAAAAAATTAAAATTGAAAATCAACTTTTAATTACGAAAATTTGAGGCCCTGCAAAAGTAAAATGAAACCCTAAGGGAAACCTAGGGTTTGGAAATGCTTAGAATACTTTTTGGGTTCACCAATATGTTTACCCTATTTTGGATTAATGTTAACCCTAAAAAATAGAGAAATTATGTGTGTACTTCATATTTTAATATATGACAATTAAGCATAAATATGAATGTAATAGGTCGTAATGATTTTAACAATTGCACTTGTCAAATATAAAAAGTAATAAAGGCAATAAAATACCTAGCTTTATTTTATTTTGTGTAAGATTTAGAAAGAATACATGATGCAAGAAGGATGGTAAACTAGACTACAGGTTTCTCAGATTGGGATATGGAGATTTGTGTGTGCCTAAATGGTATCATCAACCTCAAGTCAGTAACTTTGAATGGTATGTTTTAAATCTGATGGTTCCATTTGTGTATACTTTTTCCTTATGTATTATAGAGAGAATTATGTCTACTTCTCTTTCAAATTTATGTGTAGTCCTGAGGTCTGTTAATGCATGCAACTACTACAAAAATCCTTCTCCTTAATTTGTAGATCAAAATGGGAATTAATTTGGTTTGATCTAAACCCAACCACTCCTCGTTGATATGTTGAACATTACCTATATCTTCAATAATCTAAAGAGGGAAGTCAAACTGCATGTAGTTCCCCCTATTAGGTGAATGTGTGCAATAGTGCTTGTTGAATGTATGAAACTTGTTATCTAGCTATTGATACTTGAAAATTGATAAATTTGGCTTGGATCTTGAGTGATTCAGACTTGGTAAGACTTGATCTTAGTGACTTATTATAAAATTGGGAGAAATAGGACAATCCTTTTGAATGTGCAAGTGTTTGAATAGGCTTGATGTGTGTTTGCTAGATATGTGCTAGATAAGTAATATGATTTCACCTTTTTGGTATTTATAGGAGACTCTTTGGTAATTTATCACACACTGACACATTATAGGGATGGTTTGACCCATTGAAATGATTTGAATTTTAAATGTGACCATTGTTTAACATAGGATGAAACTATCAACCTTGAGTTATACCTTCAGATAGTATGTTCTAAGTCTCTCGTTATTGTCTAAGAAATAAGAATACTAATATAATGATCTGCATATGTCTAGGTAAGATAAATAGCTAATTTAACACAAACTATGAGATTTCCTATAGGTGATTGAGAGTAACTTTGGAAGGTTAAGACCCGTAGGGGGCATGATGATGTGAGAAAATGGTGTATGGGATTCATGTTTATATGCACAAGTCATGTAGGGTGAAGGTAAGTCAAATTTTGAATTTTAAAGTATCAATTACATGATTTTAATATCTATATATACCACATATATCTTGCATTGTTCGCATTGTAGCATGCAAATTGATAATAACATCAACTAAAGTCGTCATTTTAATGATTGGTTGTGAAGTGTTTGATACAAACCATTATGATGGCCTAATTAACACTATATCTTCATCCTTTTTATATTAATGTAAAATACATTCTTTACTTTTAGTTAGAATGAAGTTAGGGAGTATGTAGACATCACACATATGATCTCTCAGAACTTGTATAGAACTTAGCACAATATAACTTTACTATTATAGTTATACATCTAGTGTATTATTCATAATCGCTTCTACATGTAACTCATTACATTTGTTTAGTGAGACTTTGTCCATAGGGATCTTCTTAGGCCCCAAATGATTATGTGCATGGAGCTTGAGCGAACTGATGAAACTTTACCATAAATTCAGTGTGTTAGAGTTCATGTTCTCTCCATTAAAAAAATATTTAACCATACACAAAATAATGGAAATTCATATATCCTTAGTGATTCCCCCTTAACCAATTATAGTCCAATCAATGGAATTTTCATGTAAATAAGGAAAAGGATTACACATATTTGAATTCTAATTCCTGCATTTTCCTCTATTTTTATGGTTTAATCATATCCATTATTGTGGATACAAATTGAATAAAGACTAATCAACAAATTGACAATGAAATTAAATTAACTTGCAACTTCATAATTAACTAATTGTGATTGTTTTTAGTCACAGAGGTTATGGTTCCAACATAGCTTTTATGGTTCTCATATAATGTTTATTAATACAAATTTAATCATTTTTACAATGTATGAGCATCTATAAATCAACACTTCACACTTAAAATATTTACATACAACTTACATATCATCTACTTAATCATTGTAATTACCTTGCATTAAATTTCTCTCTTTGTATATATGTGTGTATATACACATATCCCACTTTTTACTTTTATTTATTTCTTTTTTATACCAAGTTATTATTGATTATTGTTATTCAAGACAACATTGGAAGAAAATTTTCAATATATTAAACATCAAATGCATGTAAAGGTAAAGTGATATAGTTATTTACTTCTATGTTTGCCAAGTGTAAAAGATTACGGTGCTATATAATTTAAAAATAGTGTCTACATTTCCCCCCACCTTTAATCTAGTTATAAAATTAATAGTTTAAAGGAAAATGAATGTGTATAACACACCTTGTCTTTGCTTGAGTCCAAATTATGATTTGCTAGTGACTACCCTACAACTAAAAACATGTTACAGTATATAATTAGTGCATATAATATGAAATTAAAAGTATTGAATGATTGAAATTGAAAGAAAACAAGGTTTAGGAGTACCCCTGTGTATCAATGCAAATGTCTTGCCTTTTGAAAATTTCATTTGAAATATATATCATTATGAATCATTGAAACTAAGATTAGGCAAAATATAATTTTAGAAAGTGCATATTTATAAATAGATATGGATAGATATTGGAGGGCACATGCCCCAAACCTTGGAGAAAAGATGAGTTGCCATCCAACAGTTGATATTAACTCAATTGTGCAACCCATTCATACTTATAACCTTGTGAGTATGAGTGAACCAAGTCAACTCACACTATAAAACCAGTGAAGTTGGATGATGAAATCAAGTCCAACCTATAAAATTGACAAGATTGAGTGATTTAATTACCTCAACAATACCAAAAAGTGAACCAAATACTATAATAGATTGGCTCAATATAGTCTGTAAAATTCCAACCTGGTGAGTGGTGATAGTCCCTGAAAGTGTTTAGAATCTAAAACTAAATTTATTTTGTAATATTATGCAATATTACATATCATATGCACCTTATATATCTCTCATATTGAAACTATGTATAATAATGGTACCAATGTATAAAATTATACCACAAATATGTATCTGAATCATATAACTATAAAATGTGGCTAATTTAAAACTGTGTAAGAAGCATGCCCCCACTATATATGGAGAAATCTAAAAATTAATATAAGTGTCAATGTGGGGGACATTTGTATAAAACATGCCCCCACTATAATCTAGGTATGTTGAATATTGAATAAGTGTGGAGAACATGTTTCCAAAGCATGCCCCCATTGAATTTGAAACTATGACAATTATGTAGAGAATATGTTTCCAAAATATGTTGCCATTGCAATCTGAATTTGTGAAACAATGTGGAAGTTATGCCTTTATGGTATGCCCCCACTGATATGCCCTCCTTTTGAGGTGAGGGAAGTAGCAACTAGTAGTTACATTACCTAAAAAGGATAAGATAACCATATAAACTATGAAAGTACCATGTAGCATATAGAGGGAGCATATCTAGGTAGATATATCATTAAAGCATGAAAAATGTGATGACATCAAGTCTTAAGATACATGATGTAGATAATGGAAATGTTTATATCGTAATAATATAATCTCAAAAAATAATCAAGCACACACACAAGAGCACTTAAAAGCAAATCAAAAGACAATGATCTAAAGAGACATCAAACAAGGGTCATGTTCAAATGTCACACAATCGAAGGGAAATGACCTAGTCAAATGTCCATAAAGTAATAAATGACATATTTAATTATCAACATAAAACAAGAAAATGACATATTCAAATTTCAGAGAGGAAAATAGAGGCACGAAGGTCACAAACAATGGAGCATATTCAAATGCTCAAACATGAAAGATAATATACTCCAGAAATGAAATCAAATACATATCATGGAGTGATCATTGAGTAATTAAAACTTGTAGATATGTTATTCCTATGACTAGTATGGAAATAGGAGAAAATAGGGAAGCTTTGCTTACTTGAGTGCTTTATAGATTGCTTTTGGTAAGTTTCCTTATGAGTAAGTGAGAAATTTTTAGGTGATGAATGAATGGGGGTTGATCTTATATTTATAACAATACCTTTAGATAATATATTGCATTAAATCACTTAGACTTAATTTTATGATATGTTTCATTTATAAATTGAATGACCTTAGGGCACTAGACACTTGAGTTGACATTGGCATTGGGATGCAAGTGTTTGTGAAGCAGAGAAGTAGGTTTATGTCTGAAACTTGTAGAGATGGAAGATAAGTATGTTTATAGCATTATGAGCATGAAATAAGGTTTGATTCATAATAATAACATTGGTTAGACTATGATATAAGTAATTAGGCACAAAGAGATAATGTATGTGAGTTTTTTGGCAATGAAAAAGATCGAGAAGTTGAAGGTACATCCATGATATGTATTTACTAAGTGTACAAGACTAAGGTGATATATAATTTATAAATAGTGTCTACAACTTCAATGACACTCATATTTGAATGTGTTTCAAATTTTAATATCATCCATCCATTTATTTCAATTTATTTTAACACAATAACATTTACCTACCTATGTAGTTATGCTAGAATCTTCAAATATTTAATATGTTTCTTGCCTTGACATGCAATAATACTCTTTAAATTAAAGGGATATACAAATTATATAAATTAAGTTTGTTTTTGACTAAAATCATACCATGGCATACATATTATATGCATTTATACGTGTCTACACAAGAGGTTAGCTCTTTTGAACTATAGGTCTACATAGATTGAATACATAAAAGAACATACCAATGTAAAAATACTTAGAGATGTAATATTTACCCTGCCTTTTCTAGTGTTGTATATTTTTTGTGTTTTAATATTAAAAACAATTATTACAAACCCTACTAGCCATTCAACATGGCTTATTATCAACACATTTTTTTATATTTTGCATGTTTTAATATTAAAAATATGGAAGGGTCCATTTTACTGCATCAATAGTGTTATCCCATTATTTTCATGCATATATGAGTAAATGAAAAATAAATATGAGATAAATTTAAATAATTGATTTAGTGTGATGCATTTATTGTAGATAGCCCAATTTATAAGCACTTAATTCATTGGTTAGCCATCATATTCTAATAGCATGGTCCATAGCTTAGAGGGCTTTAGTTGATTATGTTGACATGAGTGAGCATTTTACTATGGTTTTTCCATATGCAAATACATCCTAAATGAAAGACCCAGTTGTATATTACATCATATGTGATGCATGTAAATATATATATATATATATATATATATATATATATATTATTTAGAATATATTTTATAATATTTATTAGTCTCTGCCAAGGAAGCTATAGGAATCAGTTTTCAATTAAGTAATTTTCATTCAACCAATGAAAAAGTTTGAAATATATATTGTGTCAACAATTATAAAATTTTACATATAATTTAACATAAGAATATTGAAATATTATTTGAGTGTTATTTAGGCATACTCCTTATTCTACCATATTTATTGGCAAGAACATAGTAACATTGTACCAAGTGTTAGTAAGTAATTAGTTCCCTATTGTTTTAATTAAAATTCTATATACATCATGCAAAGTAGTCAATAAACTCTTAATTGTACTTCTGAAGAACTTGCACTTCTGGTTGTTATCAGGGTTATACATTGAAAATCTAAGCATCAAAATCATCTAAGGCCACCACATGTAATACAGGACCATGACCATTACAGATATCATGTAAATCAATTGTCACTATAATAACACACAAATTATTCACTATTATCTTCTTGATTCTATTTATTTTACATTGTGACAATGTGGTGCTCTACCTGTGTGGCCAGGTATTCAATTTTGCTGATGAATATAGAGGCACTTATAGTGATTCCCTTCGGTTTGAAGTTTGCCCATTTTAGTATTCATATTCTTAATATCATGTAATCTCTCACACAAACCTTTTAGGTAGCAAATGAATGAAATGGATTAATTATAATGGTCACTTATTCTTATAGGATGAATTACTATGCGCCTTCAGGGAGGAGCGTGGTTGAAAAGAGCAATGCATCTTATCTAAATTATATTCAAACAAATGTACACACTTTGGGTGTTGAGTACAATGTTAATTTATTAAGATGGGATGACAAGCATGGAGGAACTTGAGTCCTTCTAGCCAAGGCAACGAATCTCAAAATATATGATTTGTTTATGGGTTTATATATATATATATATGATTGGCTTCTCTTTTCACAGGGATTGTTGCTTAGAAATTTTCATCCCTTTGAGGAATATAGGGGACATGTGCATAATTTTATCTACTCTTTGTTGCTTGGAGCACCAACTTCATAGGTGAAATACACGCCAGGGTATATCATACTACTCACTCATTCATAGGAATTGCATTCTCCATTATCGAGCAATGCTTCCAAAAGTCTGCCTAGCAATTGGGCATGTTGTGTTTCCTTTGTCTAGCCATTCATGAATTTCTTGGCCCTTGTATGTTTGACATGTCTGCAATGTAATTGGATCTGTGAAAATTTGACCTATTATAGGACACACAAAATCCTTTAGAGGCTACCTTTGAGGAGTGAATTTATTAGATGAATACACCTGGGAATTGCTTCAGTTTCTATCCTCTTCAATTTCTATCAATGGTGAAGATATTTGGATTAAAGAGTTGCATTAAGTATGGGTGCCCATTCTTTAGAAATCATTATTTTAATTTTATTTTTCATCCCTAATTCACTCCATAAATTAACCTATACGCATCTTGTCTTTTTATTTTAGATTTATAAGTAAATGTTGGGAATGATATTTCATAGTGTAGCTCCTTTTTTCCAATTCTGATGCGTGTGTTCCATAGTCAACCTAACATTTATTAGATTGTTGTTTCAGGAATTGACAAGATAAAGAAATGAATGTCATGAGATGAAAGATTCTCTACATATTTTTGTTAAAAAAAAATAGAGAGTGATTTAAATAACTTAAGCTAGCTATCTATTGGAATATAGATAGGAAGACCTAATATGACAAGAGCCCTAATCCAAATCTAATATTTATTGTATTGTTTTTCTAGGCATTGACAAGGAGAAATGAATGACTTGAGATGAACATCTATTGGAATATAGATAGGAAGAGCTGAAGCACTAAGATTTTCCTTGGAAGGTGACCAAAAATTGACACTCAATTCATTTCTCATTGACATACATAATTCCCATTATATGTTGTGAAGATTGCTGCTATCTTCAACATGAAGGGTGGACAAAACATTATTCTTATTTCAGATGATGATGTGCATGACATAAATGATAAAGATCAAGGGACCTCCTTTTCCCATGCATTAGAGGTAGAATCTTCAGTGTCTTCTCCAGAAAGGATTCTTTTAGAATCACTGAAAAGGATGTTTGATGATAATTGTTGTGAAGGACAAAATGTACGAAGGAGGATAGGGAATGTGAGAGATGGTCAATGGCAGAAAATGATTTCTTGTGATGCAAATAGGATTATTGAATCTTGGCAAAAACTTGATATTTTCAAGGTAATATGTATTGTTTTTGACAAGCAAAATTTGAAATTTGTTGAAGAGATATAGGTTCCTGAGGATCAAATATTTTTCCTATGTAATAAGCATTACAGATGGTGCTGCGATCATGGGTCTGTTGATGTTGAAGGAGCAGTGTCAGGCTCCCACTTCCAGCGTAACTTATTGTATTATTTAAGACATAATTTGTTTGGTGGAGGCTGATAGGGAAATTGAAGAGATGCATCTCTTTCCTCTCACTTATATATATAGAGTGATTTCTCATTGTTCAAGATAATAATAAGTATAATTTACAAGGCAGAGTAGACTTCCAAGGAGTAGATCAAGTTATTTCAAGAGCAAATTAGATTTATCAAGTGTGATCTTATTCATTATGCTTCAAGAAGTGAAACCATACCTGTAGGCCTTAGATTTGGCCATTGTAAAGCATATTGTTGTTCTTATCATTCAATATATAAGAGATATATTGTTGCTCAGTTTTTCCCTCAAAGTTGGAGGGTTTTCCTAGGGTATATTGTTGTGTTCATTGTTCATTGTGTTGCATTTATTGAATGTTTCAATTCTGATCATAAAAAAAAATTAACATGGTATTAGAGCTGAAGGTTGCTCAATGATTTGTTTAGGCTCGTGTTGGTATAATTTTTTGTTCAAGTGATTGTCTGTCAAGGTGCAGTGTGTTTGATCCTCTATTATAAAAAAGAAATAGTCATAACTTGTGGCCATCCGTAGTATTAGCCCAAGTTTGCAGAGAATGTCTAGTTGTCTATCTGTGTTTATACCTAAGCAAGTTTGTTTATTTTGTCTTAGCTGTAGCTCATTTCCTTATGAATGTATGTGTGTTTTAAAACTAGTCAAGCTTCTGTAGAAGTGTATACATCCAACCCGTTGGGGATAGGTTCAAGTCTCTTCACCCGTAGATTCATTGAAGGTAAGTCATGTGGAGGGCACTAAAGCAATAGCATCTACTGTGTTACTAAATAAGAAGAACATATTGTTCCTCCAGAGAAAGTGTCATTGTCTTATTTTCTCATGGCATGCGTCGATTGTTGAGATTAACATTAGAGTAGTGCATCAAAAGTGTGGTCCTCAGAAGCTACAAAAAAGAAATAGTGTAGTCAACATTGGAAAACTATGATGTTAGATGAAATGAGAGAAGAAATAGAGTACAAAGTACAGCCAGAGGAGTTCGTGCCAACAAAGCAACCAGGTTTGTGTTGACAGAAGAGATACAAAACTATTCATCATTATTTATAGAAGATTTCATGGCATTTGAGATATAGAGAAGTCAGAGCTAGAAGCATTGGAGAAAGACCAAAAGAGAATCTAGTTGGAAAACTATAAAGAGAAGTCATGCTATGCTCTTTGTGAGAAGAGGCACTGCTATTAAGAAGGAGAGCACCCTAGAGGAGGTAGTCGCCAATGTGGTGAAGGAAAAACAAGCTATTTGATCACAGCTTGAAGAAGACTAGAAATGAGGAAAAGCCAACTCAATGTTGGCATAAAATTCAAGAGAGTTATTAGAGTGTTGGATCTAAGATAGTAGGTGTATAATGTGTAGTGAAGAAAAGAAGCCAGCTGGAGAAGAGCAAAGCTAGCGTGGTAGAGGATGGGCATCTATGTCATTGGAGGTTAGAGCTCAGTTGAGTAGCAGTAGTGGCCCTAGTGAGGAAGATTGAAGTAGAGATCATGAAATATAGGAGATCATTGTTGAGAAGTTCACAGAAGCTAAGCTATAAGTTAATCATGGGAGATTTAGGGAGAAGCAGTTGCAGCAACAATGCTTATGTAGAAAGCAGCCAAAGAATAAGTGTAGAGAGATATGGAAGGAGATTTAGATCATCTACCTTCCAAGATGAGACGTGGATATTTGGAGTGAAGAATAAATAGTGTAATTATAGCTGTGAAGATATGCATCTTAAGAAGAAGTTGACGTGTAGTCTTGCATGGACCCTAACATGTTGGAGTCTGTGGAACGTGAAGAAACTTGATCAACTGTGAGCATGGAAAAGATTGAGGTTGGAGAGAGCTAAAGCTAAGGACCTCATGGGAATGATAGAAGGTATGTTGATGTGGTAGCAATCCACCTAAGTGTGAAAGCATCCAAGGCATTGAAAAGAGTCGAGTAGCTGTGTATTGAAGAAGGATGTAAATGATGAAATGCATTGTGAGATGGTAGCAATAACCATCAAGAAGTTGTATTAATGGTCATAAAATGGCATTCAATAATTAAGAGCTCCACATAGCTAAAAAGATATCTATTGCACATCATAGATAGTAGTAGTTATGATTAAGGGGGGAGTGTTGAAATTAATCACCAACTACTTCTGTCTCTAGCTCCCTCACCGTGCCTATAATTAGAATTAGACATGAGAGCCTCTATAGGCTAATCACTTGTCCACTTCAGGAATTAGTACATGATTCTTCAATATTGTGTGATCTTTGGCATCAAAGATTGGCTCACCTACACTTTCGAGATCTACCTATCATGGAGAAGATGGTCACGGGTCTTCCAAAATTCTACTAGGAGCATGTAGGTACCTGAAAAGGTTGTGCCATAGAATCTAAAGAAGTACTTGAGAGGTTCAAAGAGTTTAAAGCTCAGGTAGAGAACTTATCTATGAAAAAAATCAAAGTTATGAGATCTGATAATGGAGGGGAGTACACCTCTAAAGGATTTCATAACTTTTGCATTAAAGCAAGAATTAAGAGGGAGTTCTGTGTCCCTTAAAACCCTCAATAGAATGGTGTTGAAGAAAGGAAGAACAAATCTATTATAGAGGCCACCAAAGCTATGATTGATAATGAGTTCTTCTCTATGAGAGAAGTTTGAGGTGAAATCCCTTGATAGCGAGTTCTTCTCTATGAGAGAAGTTCAAGGTGAAATCCCTTGATAGCGAGTTCTTTTTTGTGAGAGAAGTTTGAGGTGAAATCCCTTGATAAGTAGTTCTTATCTGTGAGAGAAGTTTGAGGTGAAATCCCTAAATAGCGAGTTCTTCTCTGTGAGAGAAGTTCAAGGTGAAATCCCTTGATAACAAGTTCTTCTCTCTGAGAGAAGTTCAAGGTGAAATCTCTTGATAGCGAGTTCTTCTCTATGAGATAAGTTCGAGGTGAAATCCCTTGATAACGAGTTATTCTCTATGAGAAAAGTTTGAGGTGAAATCCCTTGATAAGGAGTTCTTCTCTGTGAGAAAATTTTGAGGTGAAATCCCTTGATAGTGAGTTCTTCTCTGTGATAGAAGTTCGAGTGAAATCCCTTGATAACAAGTTCTCTGTGAGAGAAGTTCGAGGTGAAATCCATTTATAATAAGTTCTTTTCTGTGAGATAAGTTCAAGGTGAAATCCCTTGATTCCACCCTCTAGGAAAACCATGGTGGATGTCATGTAAAGTGATGAACACTTGTACATACTATATGTTGGGTGAATATTTTGTCAATAGCTAACTGATGAGAAAAATATGTCTCTTCAACCACAACATAGGGAGATTGGTCAGCCAGATGTGTAGGTTTACCACATCAAAAGGGGACAAATCTCTCCTCTCATCAAGGGGAGGTTCTCTGTAAATAGGAGGCTATATACTATATATATATATAAGTAGAAAGTAACACTCAGGGGTAGGATAACACCATCCATATCTCTTTTTTCAGAGATGATGTTCACAATCAAAGGAGAAAATTTTGGTGAAAACATTTAAGGCACTTCTCTTCTTTCAGAAGTGATGTTTTAAGAAACAACATGAGTTATTTCAAGTAGTGATAAGTAACTGGTAACAAAGGACGTAGTAACTAGCGGACTGAGATGTAGTACAAAGTCTCCACCTTGACTGCCCAAGAGTGAAATACGAAGGGCAATGAGGGCACAAAGTCATCTCAAGGCCCTTTACATAGAAATAGAAAATAGACAAACACACTAAAGATAATTGTGGGGGCACAAAGTCTCTCCACAGTTGGCTTCAGGGCACCTTCCTGATTACTTTCACTAGTTTTACTTATTTCTTTAAAATGGACAAGAACACATTTAGGAAATAAACATAAGAACAATCTCTTAAAATGACACAAGCTATAATAGCACAAAGTCTAAAAGTAACTTGATTTCTCATTCAAACAAAGAAATATGATGAACAATCTGAGCTAAAAGTCTCAGTAATCACCTCTCAATTTTGGCAAATTTTCACTTCTATAATGGAAAATTCTTCCTTGCATAAAATAAGAGAATATAATATATAGTGGCCAAAAAAAGTTTGACTTTTTGTTCCATAGAGCAGCTCATGTGGTAGTTAATGCCTTGAATGCATTTATAGCTTTGTCAAGGGACCATGCTAAAAAATAGGGTGGCTACCTTAACTATGACATGCTAAGTCATCTCAAATGTCTCCTCTTAGGTCTGGGTCATCTGGTTTGTCACTTGATGTCTACGTAGTTGTACATTTCACCTTTACTCCAAGGGAGACAAATAGGGTGTGCCTTCAATGTTTGCAAGCTCAAAAATCTACTTTGCAGACTATTCTAGCTACTGGAATAACTACTACGTAGATATTTTTCTCTTTGTCTCTTCTTGATTTTGTCTTTTCCTAGAATCTGAGCTCTTGGGGCTATAGTCTCAGCTATGCTGGCTCTTTTCGGCTCCTCTCATTATTCTCTTTAGAGTTTTAGCCTTTGAATGCATTCGAGTCTGTACTCAAGCCTTCAAAGATCAATGGCTATTTCATTGTCACAAATTTGATGTCTTCGAGTCTGTCATCATTTGAAATCTAATGACTAGTTAGTTGTCCTAAATTTGACAGCTGTGGGGACATTACCAGACGTTTGGTCCCAATGGCTAGTTCGTGATGCTCAACTTTGACATCTTCAAGCCCGTCATCCTCTTTGGTAATTCCTTGGGCTTTGTTGTTTGATGCTTCCCAGAGGGGACCAGCCCTTTGGGGTCTTGAAAAGGGTCTATTTTTCTTGGTGAGATCCCCTCGTAAGGGTACCTACCCTTCAGGGTCCTTCGGGTGATCTTCAGGTTTCATAGGGTGGCCTTCAGGCTCTAATTTCTTTAGAAAAAATGTCTGAAGGAATTTATTCAACCATTGTCCAAAGAAAATCTTCCTTTGCATTCCTTTCACTTTTCGTTGGGCTTTTAGTTAGGCTTATTCCTTCAGATAAAAAGTCTGAAGGAATGCTTTAGCATTTTTGTCATGGAAAATCCTTTTGAAGGAATTATTTTTCTCCTTTCATCCTTTGAAATGGTCCATTTGATCCTTGCTTGCCCTCTGAAAGGGTTGTTTGACCTCCAAGGTTGTCTTTTGAGAAAGTTGCAAGGGTCCTTTTGGCTTCAAAGTTCCCTCTGCAAGGACACTTGTCCTTCAGGATTTTGTAATTAAACTAACTGATTTAAAAACATCTAAGTGTCGAGATCTCATTTCTTTCTTGTAGAGTTCATAGAAATGTACCTACAAAGTCCGTAGAAATGTATCTACAAAGTCCATAGAACCCCAGTCTGTAGAAACGAAAAACTAACCTACAGAGTCCATAGTTTTGAGTATGTAGATTTGAGTCCGTAGAATTCTGCCTACAGAGTCTGTAAATTTCTTCCTACAGAGTCCTTAGTTTCAAGCCTATAGAGCCTCTTAGCTAAAAAAGTTTGAAAAATAGAGAATTTGAAGGCTCAGAACAATTTTTTTAGAAGGGAAGAGAGAATTTTTGGCTTGTAAGATCAAAAATAGTTCATGTGTTGTCCCAAAAATGAGTGACAGACTTTGAGAACAACTGGCTTCAGTTAGAGAACTTCTTTTAGTTAATATTTTGAAGTAGCTGAGGGAAGTAGAAACTAAAATCTCCAGTGCCTTTAAGTATGCCATTGGGCTATGGAGTCGTGCCAACCAAAAATAAAGGCGTTAAAAACAAAAATGAACAACAAAAAGAACAAAATAGAACTAAAGACTATACAAATATACATATGTACAGGTGAACTTATCTGATACTTCAAGAATTGCCGTGCTTCAGATGCTACCCATCGTGAGACAAAAAAAGCGTGCCATCTTGATACTTCAACAAGAAACTATTTTCACCATTGAGCTTATGGATAGTAAATGGGCCTCTCCATAGGGAATCGAATTTCCCATGCATTTATTTTGGTTTTCTTCTCTTGTCCCATAAAAAGACTTGATCTCCAATTTGAAAATCCTAAGTTTTTGTTTTCTGGTTGAAGAGCTTCTTCACTAGACTTTGATGTGTAGCAATTCAGTCCACCGCCATGGTTCACTGCTCATCCATCTCAGTCAAGCACATGATCAAGACGGTACTTGAAAAACACTATTAAATCATTTAGGTATATTACAATGAATTCATCCATCTCATCTTTGAAAGCAAGGCCCATTTCTCTTTGAAAAGTGGTGCCAGCATTTATCACGCTAAATAGCATCTTTTGATAGGCAAAGGTGCCCCAAGGTATGGTGAAGACAGTCTTATGTTGGTCTGCTTCACCAACTTCAACTTGATTGTATTTTGAGAAGTCATCTAGCATTGATAACATCTCTGAACTAGTCACCGTCTGAAGAACTTGATCTATGATGGGCAGAGGATAGTTATCCTTTAAGGATGACTTATTCAAGTTCCTAAAATCCACACAAAGGAAAATTTTTCCATTCTTTTTCCTCATAGATACTATATTTGCAATTCATATGGAATGATGGATTGGAAAAATTATCCTAGCATTCAACATTTTCTGTATTTTAGATAGAATAGTACCTGATATCTTTGGATTGTACTGTCTAGATTTTTTCTTGTAAGGCACTGAATCACTTTTGAGAGGGATGTGATAGCAATTTTTTTCAGGCCTGAGTGACTTCAGATCATCATAGGAGTATGCTATGACATCCATGTACTGGCGGAGTAGAGCAGTGAACTTGAACCTCTCCTCAGGAGTGCAACACTTCTCAATGTTCACTATCTTAGGATCTTCTTTGGTGCCCAAATTTATTTGATCAAACTCCTCGAAGGAGTTTGAATCTATTTGCTACTATTTGATGAATCTATCATACCTGTCAAACAACTTCTACAGAGAAATTAGGCTTTTTGAGATTTTATTCCCTTTAAGTTGCAGGAACTCTTCACCTGCATCTGCACTTGATTTAGGGGTTGGTTCAATCTTCTGAGGCTCACTACCTTCAAAGTAAAGCTGTTGAAAGCTATCTTTTTGCTCTAAGAAGGAAATGATTTGGTTGTCACTATTGAATACTTGCCAATGATTGGCATTGTTGGGTAAACTTGGTCAAAAGGCTTGTTCAATAGTATACCTGTGTCCTTTGAAGTCAAGGTGAGGAATCGAGAGAGTTTTTGAAACAATCAATGCATCAGCCTAGTCATTGAATTCTCTTAGTATGATAGAGATGTTGAAAGCTCAAAGCTTTCAATCTGATCCCAGACTAGATTGTGGTAGTGGCACAATCTCTCATTCTTAGTTTGATACAGTTTCTTCACCTGACAAACCACTAGTTCAACATCTTCTTTGGCATGAAGGAGCTTGACGCCTTTGTCTCGAGCAACCTTCAATCTAAATAATAAGGACTCATACTCAGTTGTGTTGTTGGTGTTGCTGAACTACAACTTATATGATGAAGGAAAGATATCTCTTTGAGGAGGTATCAACACAATCCTAGATCCTGAACCAGTAAAGGAGGAGCTACCATCGAATTATAGAATCCATACCTCTTCAGACACTAATTTTTCCTTGGATTCTTCTTTGTTTGGAAGGGGAGATTTTTATACACTTACAATGCACTCCACTAATTCTTCTACTATTTTTTTTGAGCTAATTTTTAGACTATCATTTTCAGAAGTTTCATCAGCTAAAACATGAACATTCTCTATGGTCAAGAAATAATTATCCATGCTTGAAGATTCAAATAGAATTTGAGCTTCAGGTGTTGATGTTTGAGTAATTACGTATTTTTCTTCCTTCTCAGGGAGCAACCTCTTCATGATGCCTTTGGCAGGGATCCTTGCTTTAGACAAGTCCATGCCCAACTCACCACCATCTTTACAAAATTTTTGGCCAAGCAGGATGCCATATGATGCTGGGATATCGACCACCAGGATAGTCATCTTGATTCTTTTGTCTAGGAATGCTACAAATGTAAATTAAATGTCCTTAATTTTTCCCAACAATGGTAATTGCTTGTTTTCTATGGAGAAACATCTCTTGAATGTCTTGGTCAATGTGAGACTAAGGGATTTTGCCACTTTGGCAGGCATAACATTGTCTGAAGCTCTGAAATTAATGATGCAATTATTTTGTTGATGTCTATTTATCAACAGGGAGACATAGAGTGGTTCAATCTTTCCAAGAGCAGTAGAAGTAATGAAAAGGTTATTCCTAGTGGATATATTCTTGGGAGGATCACGAGTTACCTTTGGAATTGCTTGTCCTATAGGGACAGCTTGGTTCTTTATATATTGAACCAACTTATCCCACTGATCAGGGTTAGATTGCAGGAATTCAAATTTAGACATTTGAATTTTAGATTTATTTAAATGGTTAATTATATCAAATGTTTAAAATAAACTAGGTAGAGAGGATGGGAGCTCATCCTTTTGATTTTTAGAAGGGGGAGGACTGGTCTATGAATTTGAAGTAGAAGGTGTAGGGATATGTGATGTACTTGCCTTTTTTGTAATCACCAGGTCCTTTGGTTAAAAATGCAGAGTGGTTCTCCGCTTGACAATTGAGATTACTGGTTGAGGTCACTCCTCTATCTTCTCTTTATCAGCTTGCTGGTTTGATTTATTCTTGGACCAGGTAAACATAACATATGATCCCTCATCTACTTTACCTTCACTTCTGGGTTCATCCTGATAATTTAGGAAACTAATGTTGGAGTCACCAGCTAATTCTTTTTCTCCCTCTGTGAAGAGATTAACGCCATATTCAGAGTTTAATTCAGATTAGAAGGAGAAATCTGATTTTGCTTCAAGATATCCAACTGTTGAATTGGTTGGAGGTGCTTCAATGGCAAAGTTATTCTTTTGAGAGGGAGGGAGACTATTTGCTTGCCTTTGATTTCTAGATGCATTGCCTTGGTAAGACTGATTGGGGAATGTCCTCCTTGGTACATCTCTGTATGAAGAAGTAGATAACATCCCTTGTGCCATTTTTTTTTTGAGAGCCAACAATTTATTTACTAGCTTCTGCACCATTAGATTAGTGGTGGTTGTAGGTGAGTATTCAAAAGATGAAGAAGATTTACCTTTGTTTGAATCTCTCCTTATCTTTCCTACCAAGATAAGTTCATCTTCTACCTCAGTAGCCAAGTCCTGAGCAACACCAAGGTCTATGTGGCCAACACATCTCAGCAAAAAACTTACTTTAGGCAACTATGAGTTGATGAAGAAGCATTTGAGGTTTTCAGGTGTTGGCTGAGCAATTGCAAGAATTCTATTCCTCAGCTTGTCAAACTTTGCTATGAAATCCCTCATAGGTTCATGAGGTTCCTTCTTCATCTATGTGAGCTGGGCCAACAAATCATGTGCATCTTCTATAGGTTTGAACCTGGCTTCAAATTTAGCTTTGAGAGTGTCACAGTTAGTTACTGACCAAGCCTGTAGATGGTAAAACTAGTCTGCAACAATGCCTTGTAGTGTCTCCATGAATAACCTAACTGCTATGTCTTCATACTCTACACCTATCATGCCACAGACTATGCTAAAGGCTACAATGTGTTCATCAAGATGAACTTTATTATCACCAAAAAATTTGAGAAAATTCTTCCTTGAACTGTGTGAAAGCTCATGTAGAGGTGGAGTAAGATTGAGCGGACCAAAAGAGTTACCCCAAGGGCCTTGAGCTACCATGATTTGATTATGAAAAAGGGGGATAAGATATCTAAGTGAAGTATGTATAGGAAAAGCTCTATTAACAGTAGAAAAGGAAGCTCTACCTTATGTTGGTGACTTGGTATAGGTAGGAGGAACACCCCTGGATCATTGAGCTTGAAGTTGGGGAGGGAACAAGTCAAAATTGCCCTGCTGCACCAACTCAAAAATATGGTCAACAACACCTTGGGTTCTTTGAATTCTGGTATAGTGTGGAGTTGTCAGATTACAAAATAAAAATGAAAAAGAACTGGTCTTACTTCAGCTTGAAGCTTGAGGCTTCAAACTGCGTGTTCTATCCCAGTTGGCATGGAGGTGGAAGAAAGTGGTAAGGCTATAATGATAATTGGTAAGACACAGACTAGAGTCACTAGAGTATATAATAGATAAGGGTAGAGACTAATTTAATCTAAAACTTGAGGCTTCAGACTGCACGTAATATCCCTAACAGAGTCACCAAAAACTATTGGGTGAATATTTTGTCAACAGCTAACTGATGAGCAAAATAGGTCTCTTCAACCACAACATAGGGAGATTAGTCAGCCACATGTGCAGGTTTAACACATAAAAAGGGGACAAATCTCTCCTCTCATCAAGGGGAGGTTCCCTGTAAATAGGAGGATATATATATATATATATATATATATATATATATATATATATATATATATATATATATATATAAGCAAAAAGTAACACTCGGGGGTAGGATAACACCATCCATCTCTCTTTTTTCAGAGATGATGTTTACAATCAAAGGAGAAAATCTTGGTGAAAACACTAAAGGTACTTCTCTTCTTTTAAAAGTGATATTTCAGAAAACAACAGGAGTTCTTTTAGGTAGTGACAAGTAACTGATAACAAAAGGCGTAGTAACCAGTAGACTAAGATGTTGCACAAAGTCTCCACTTTGACTGCCCAAGAGTGAAATACGAAGGGCAATGAGGGCACAAAGTCATCCCAAGGTCTTTTACACATAAATAAAAAATAAACAAACACACTAAAGACAATTGTGGGGGCACAAAGTCTCTCCATAATTGGCTTCAGGACACCTTCGTGATTACTTCCACTAGTTCTACTTATTTCTTTAAAATGGACAAGAACACATTCAAGAAACAAACAAAAAAACAATATCCTAAAATGACACAAGATATAACAACACAAAGTCTGAGAGTAACTTGCTTTTTCATTCAAACAAAGAAATATGATGAATAATCTGAGCTCAAAGTCTCAGTAATCACCTCTCAATTTTGACAAATTTTTGCTTCTATAATGGAAAAGTCTCCCTTGCATAAAGTAAGAGAATACAATATATAGTGGCCAAAAAAGGCTTGGCACTTTATTCCATGGAGTGGCTCATGTGGTAGTCAATGCCTTGAATGCATTTCTAGATTTGTCAAGGGACCATGCTAAAAAATAGGGTGGCTACCTTAACTGTGACATGCTAAGTCATCTCAAATGTCTCCTCTTAGGTCTGGGTCATTTGGTTTGTCACTTGATGTATGTGCAATTTTCCATTTTGCCTTTACTCCAAGGGAGACAAATAGGGTGCACCTTCAATGTTTTCAAGCTCAAAAATCTACTTTGTAGACTGTTCTAGCTACTGGAATAACTACTACATAGATATTTCCCTATTTGTCTCTTCTTCATTTGATTTTTTCCTGGAATCTGAGCTCTTAGGGCTATATTCTCAGCTTTGCTGGCTCTTTTCAGCTCCTTCTCTCAGTAGTTCTTCTCTTTGGAGTTTTGGCCTTTGAATGCATTCAAGTCCATGCTCAAGCCTTCAAAGATCAACAACTATTTCATTACCACAAATTTGACATCTTTGATCCCATTATCATTTGAAAGCCAATGGCTAGTTGGTTGTCTTGAATTTGATGACTGCAGGGATGTTACCAGACGTTTGGATCCCAATGGCTAGTTTGTGATGCTCAAATTTGACATTTTTGAGCTCGTCATCCTCTTTGATAGTTCTTTTGGCTTTGTTGTTTGATCCTTCCCGAAGGGGACCTGCTCTTCAGGGTCTTGAAAAGGGTCTATTTTTCTTGGAGTGAGCCCCCTGCAAGGGTACCTACCCTTCGGGGTCCTTCGAGTGATCTTCAAGTTTCATAGGGTGGCATTTAGGCTCTAATTCCTTTGGACAAAATGTTTGAAAGAATTCCTTCAAACATTTTGTTTGAAGGAAATCTTCCTTCGCGTTTCTTTCAATTTTTGTCAATTTTTCGATCGGGCTTATTCTTTCGAACAAATTTTTTGAAGGAATGATTTGGCATTTTTGCTGTAGAAAATCCTTTCAAAGGAATTCTTTTGCTCCTTTTGGCCTTTGAAATGGTCCATTTTATCCTTGCTTGCCCTCCAAAAGGGCTGTTTGACCTCCAAGGTTGTCTTTCGGGAAAGTTGCAAGGGTCCTTTTGGCTTTGAAGTGCCCTTTGCAAGGACACTTGTCCTTCGAGATTTTGAAATTGAACCGACTGATTGAAAAATGTCTAAGTGTCGAAAGCTCATTTCTTTCCTACAGAGTTCGTAGAAATGAACCTGCATAGTCCATAGAAATGTATCTGCAAAGTCCGTAGAACCTAGTTCGTAGAAACTAGAAACTAACCTGTAGAGTTCATAGTTTTGAGTCCATAGATTTGAGTTCATAGATATTTGCTTGTAGAGTCCATAGATTTCTTCCTGCATAGTCTGTAGTTTCAATCTTGTAGAGTCCATAGATTTCTTCCTGAAGAGTCTATAGTTTCAAGTCTGCAGAACCTCTTAGCTGAAAAAGTTTGAAAAATAGAGAATTTGAAGGCTCAAAACAATTTTTTTAGAAGGGAAGAGAGAATTTTTGGCTTGTAAGACCAAAAATAATTTATGTGTTGTCCCAAAAATGAGTGACAGACTTTGGGAACAACACTCTACATTATTGTAGCCATTGTGATTGACATCATGATGAGGTGATATGTCTTATGCAGCTGGAAGTATCCTCTCTAGCTGAGAGGGAGTGTTGATGTTGAAGGAGCAACATCGGGTTCCCACTTCCAGCCCAACTTATTGTATTATTTAAGACATAATTTGTTTGGTAGAGGCCGACAGGGAAATTGAAGTGATGCGTCTCTTTCCTCTCACTTGTATATATATAAAGTGATTTCTCATTGTTCAAGATAATAATAAGTATAATTTATAAAACAGAGCAAACTTCTAAAGAGTAGATCAAGTTATTTTAAGAGAAAATCAGATTTATTAAGTGTGATCTTATTCATTGTGCTTCAAGAAGTGATGCCATTCCTGTAGGACTTGAATTTGGCCATTGTAAAGTAGATTGTTGTTCTTATCATTCAATATATGAGAGATATATTGTTGCTGGATTTTTCCCTTAAATTTGGAGGGTTTTCCCAGGGTATATTGTTGTGTTCATTGTTCATTGTGTTTCATTTACTGAATGTTTCAATTCTGATCATAAAAGAAAAAACTAACAGGGTCAACACTTAGAGATTAAGATCAACTTCATTGTATTGAATGAGCATTGTCTGCCTGTGGTGGGATTCTACAGAGATAAGAAGATGATGGTAGAAATATTTCAGCATAAGGGTTTGATAAAAGATGTGGTTCTTTGCAACTTACAAGATGGAAAGTTTGAGCATGGATTATATGTGTGTCTTAGAAAAACTGCTTTTGGTATTCTACTGGCATGAAGGTGAACAGCTCAAGGATGCATCTTGAAAGGATGTTTCATGTAATTTCATTCAATATTTGGTTGAGGTCTATGACACCATACATGTTTGTGTTAGAGGGGAGCCCTAGTTTGGAGCGTTAGCTGTCATTGCTAGAACTATAGCCTTGAAAAGGAAAAGAACAAAGAGGCTTCAGATCAATCCTTTGAAGAATATTGAAGATGATTGTAATATTTCTAATGGATTTAGTGTACAAACAAATAGAGGTATATAGATCCTACCACATACAAATGTATCCATGGCAAGTGACATCAACTCTATCTTCTCTAAAGGGTTTTATCATTGTGCTCTTCTTACAAGAGACTATAGAGTTTCAAAAGTAGAATGCAGAACTGAGAATTTGACAATAATTTTAGAAAATATTAGCAGTTGCCTTGAGAATTGGATGAATACATCTGATGTTGACTTCAATAGGTTGAGCAAAAAAAATTTCCTATGCCTTTTAAAACTTATCCAGCCATCAAAATACGACGGTGAGTATTGCAAGTGGAAGGAAAATTACCTTGTTAAAATGCAAGAGAGAAGAAAAAAATCATCATTCTCAGAATTAGAAGAATCTCAAGGAGGTGTCTTTCAATGTTTTATGAAAATTATACCAAATTTCTTCCCCTGTATTGTTTATTTATGGGACAAAGTATGCAAGAGAGGTCGCAATTCACATCTAAACTCTGCCAATTTCACTTTGGGATGTAGTACATCCATCATCGAACAAGAGTCACATTGCTACATAGATAGGTTGGATCATCTATAGAAGGAGATGTGGTTTTTTCAGACAAGGGAAAAAAGCTTAAGCCATTGTTTGTTGGGTTAGAGATCAAGCTTATTGGTAGCAGCATTTTCAAATTTATAATTGAAAGGCTAGAGAAGCCCGCAGGACCCATCATATATGGAGAAAAAGTGATACTTACATTCTCAGACCCAATGAATACTGAATATAAAGGAGTATTCTTCCAAGATAATAGAAAGGAAGGATTGATACTCTCAGGAGATAGGTTAGTTTTGAGATTTTCCAACGAAGGTAAAGAGGTCAGTAGGACTGTGGAAGTTATGGGCCATAAGTATTCAAAAATAGAAACTTGGATTAGATCTCTAATTCCAGCAAAGGTTACATTACCTAGAAATAAATATTAGTTTCTTATCCTTTTTATTGAATAATGGAGAACTTCATCAACTAAGTAAATTTTGCAATTCCCTGATAGAGGATATTTTGATTATTAATGACCTGTGCTCTATTGAGAGGTATCTACCGGAAGGGATGCATAATCTCTGCATGCAATTCCAATGCCGCCCCCACACAACATTTGACAAAAATTCCTACAACATCCTCCTCTCCCATCAGTTTGGTAGTGATTTGTTTTTCTCTCTTTATAAGAAAGTATGCAAGAATTTGAAAAGCATGTGGCAGATGTTTTCAAGAAAGAGTTGTGTTTTCTTGGACAGAAGATGAGTAAAGACTTCAACAAAAAAGATGATCTTGAGAAGAAATTTAAAGAAGAGGAGGATGCCTTTGTTTCAAAAAAAAACAAAGAATGTTAGTGAATACAGGGAAGCCTTTAACTTGTTATATTGAAGAAGTTCACCAACTTCACACATTAGAAAAGAGGCATTTTCTGAGAAAATCTAATCAACACATCAAATTAAAGTTTTCTATGAAGGAAAGAGAATGGTCAAGTATTATGTGATACAATTTAGAGATTGTGCCACTGAAGAAAGACTTGGATGATTCAAATTATAACTCTACACAACAAATCAGACTGATATGTGGTGATTCATTTAAATTAGTGATGATTAATCCCAACATAGAAAAACTAGAGAAGGTGGTACCTTTGAGATCAAGAGAGTTGCTAATTTTTATTGAGAACCTTAAAGAGTCAAGTTTGTATGTTTACAACTATCCTCGCATTGGTTCAAATATTTTTAATAAGAATCCTATTCATACATTTAGGAGGGGCTTTCATCTGTTAGTGGTAGATGAACTTACTCGATTTGTGGCACTTTATGATAGAACTGTTTGCCGAATTAAAGTGTATAGATTTGATGAGGCATTTCATAATATAGATTGGATAGGTGTTGAGGTGGATTTGGAAGAATATTCTGGAAGTAGAAACATTATATGGATGCATTTAGTTCTTGGAAAGAAGGAAATACTTTTAGCAGATGACACCAACAGGGTCAGAGTGGTTGAATTCCATCTAAAGCCAATGATGAAACCAAGACACATTTCCCTTTCTTGCTTCACAACAAAAGCATGTATTTCAAATGATGGATATTTCTTATTTGTATTTTGTGAGTGTTCAGAAACAAGAGACCATGTGATTGTAGAATGTAATCCTGTGACTATGAATATTAATGGAAGTTCTCATGTTCTATTGGAAGTGTATGTCTTGGTAGATTTTATGTCCTATCTTAAGAGTATTTTCATGAATGTGTTCATTAAAAGTTTGGATGATCTTCAGAGGAAAATTGTTAACTTTAGCTCATTACTGTTGTCCCCCAAAAGCATCATTAATTTTTTGGTCAACATTTGAACTATTTTGGTCTAACAGACCAAAATCCTCTTTCCCCTTCTCAAAAATTATTCTAGGTGTTCAAATTTTCCATTTTTCAAGATTTTTCAAGTTCTACGGACTCTTCAGGATTGAATCCATGGACTTTGCAGGCTTAAATCTATGAACTCTATTCTACGAAATTCACAAGAAGGAATCTACATACTCATTTCTATAGACTTTGCCAGATCTACAGACTCATTTCTACAAACTCTGCAGGCTTGAATCTACGGACTCTACAGGCTTGAATCTATAGACTCATTTTTACAGACTCTGCAAGTTTAAAATCTACAAACTCTACAGATATGTTTCTACAGATTCAAAATATTTGAAATTAGCAGGTTCAACAGGTTCAAAGGCTTCTATAGGTGAGTTCAATAAAAAGAACAAGTTTCCAACACTTAGTCTTTTTTAAGATTGGTTCAATGCCTTTGGTTCAACCAAAAGAGTTCATCGACAAGCTTTTATGCAGTGTTTAAACCAGTGAACCGTTGAACCTTGAACCATTTTGCTTCAATGGGTTCAATGGGTTCAAAGGTTCAATGTCATTGACAAGAGTTAAGTGCTTCAGCAAAGGTTTAAATTTCAACCACTTCAAGGTTCAATAGCTTCAAAACACTTATCAAAGAGAAGAAGGCTTGAACCATTGAACCACTTTGGTTCAATGGTTCAACAGGTTCAACACAGTATGGTTCAAAGTGTTTGGTTCAAGCGATCAAGTGAATGAGTGAAACACAAGAAAATGATTGAACCATTAAACTGTTGAACCAAAGCTGGTTCAATTGGTCAGTTCAATTGACAGGTTCAAGGGGCTGCCCCAAAGCCAAAAGAAAAAGTGTCCTTGCAGAGGGCAGCGAGAAAAAATAGACAAAGGGAATTCCTTAAGAAAAGTGAATCAAGGACAAACGACCCTTGTGGAGGGCAGGCGAGAAGCAGATGGACCATTGCAAAATTTTGAGGGATATTTTTGGGCTTGAATAGTCCTTGCAGAGAACACAGTTCTCTTTCATGAAAAGAATGCAGAAAATCAACTAAGGTAGAATGATTAAGGCATTCTTTTAGATAAAATGTCTAAAAGAATTCTTTCAGACTTTTGTCTAAATAAATAACCCTGAAGCAAAGACAAAAGCCCACTGAAAGAAAACTTGATGGAAAGCAAAGGCAAAGCGAAGAAATATTTCCTTCAGACAAATTGTTTGAAAGAATTCCTTCAGACTTTTTGTCTAAAGGAAAAGTCTGCCAAAAAAAAAACTTGCCGAGGAAATAAAAATATGAAGGCCACCTGAAAGATCTCGAAGGGTAGGTACCCTTGCAAGAGGCTCTCACCAGGGAAAGTGGATAGTTTCTTAAGACCCCAAAGGGCAAGTTCCCTCTGGGAAAGATCAAACCTCAAGTTGTAGTGGAATGCACCATGTGTTCCTCATAAAGTTGTAGTGGAACATGCCACATGTCCCTCATAAAGTTGCAGTGGAAGCTGCCATGTGTACCTTATAAAATTGTAGTGGAGCTACCAAGTGTCATCTTTCGAGACAGTTTCTAATAAGTTTAAAAGTTATGAAATGTGCCACGTGTTCCATTATAACTCAGTAAGAGTCACCACATGTCAACATCCATAGTTTCTTCCTTTTGTTTCATAAGGACTATGGTGGGCCCTGAGTGAGGTGCTAAGGTCAAGCGGAGTGTGACAAGTGTCTACGTCTGCATAGATCCAAAAGAGTCTTGAATGTTTTTACAGTGCTTCTATAAGCTTAGCAGATGCTGCCACATGTCCTTACCTATTTCACAGTGGAATGCACCATGTGTCACTTGTTAAAAGCAGTGAAAAGCAGCCAAAGCAAACATAAAAGACACGAAAGAAGTGCTAAAGAGGATGATGGGCCTGTAGCCGTCAAATTTAGGACAACCAACTAGCCATTTTCTTTCAAATAATGATAGACCCGAAGACATCAAATTTGCGGCAATGAAATAACTATTGATCCCTACATATTTAAGCACAGATCCTGTAAAAAAATTTAGTGACCAGACAAAGAGATAGCTCGAGGCCTTAGATCATACAGATAAGGACAAGATACAATAAGGAAAGGGGGAATGATGGAGAAAGATCAAAAATATTTATGCATAGGCTATGTTTCTAAAAGGTAAAGTAGTCCACCAGATGGACATCAGAGAGCGTGAACATTCAATGGAACGACCTATTTTTCTACATTGAGTAGAGCGAACGACTATGCACACATAAGAAAACACATCAAATGACCCATATTTAAAATTGATGTTCGATTCTAGCATAGCCCATGGACAGAATTTAAAATGCATTAAAGGCATCGAATGCATCATAACACATTTTTGTGAAATAAAGCACCCAAGTCTTTCTTGGAGCACTATATATTGGACTCTCTCTTATTGTTTTGGGATCTCTCTTTTATCAAAAAAACAAAACTCTGCCCAAATTGAAAGGCATTACTGAAACTTTGAGATCAGATTGTTGATCATATTTCATTATTTGAATAAGAAAATAAGTGACTTTTTAGACTTTGTGCTGGAATAGCTTAGTTGTTGGGGAAATTATTCTTATGTCCATTTCCTTAATACATTTTTTGTCCATTTAATTAAATAAATAGAATTAGTGAAAGTAATCAGGAAGGTGTCCTGAAGCTGACTGTGGAGAGACTTTGTGCTGCCACAATTGTCTTTAGTTTGTCTATTTTTTGTTTCTATGTAAGGGATCTTGGGATGACTTTGTACCCTCATTATCCTTTGTATTTCACTCTTTGGTAGTTGAGGTGGAGACTTTGTGCTACATTTCATCCTGTTATGTTACTGCACCCTGTTATAGTTACTTGTCACTACCCGAAAGGTTCCTATTGTTTGCTGAACAACACTTTTGAAAGAAGAGGAGTGCCTTCTATCATTTCATCAAGATTTATCCTTTGATTGGTGAACATCATCTCTAAAAAAAGAGAGATGAATGGTGTTATCCTACCTCTGAGTGTTATTTTCAACTTATTTATAGTAGATTAGCATATATATATATATAGCCCCTTTATACTTACAGGGAACCTCCCCTTGATGAGAGGAGAGATTTGTCTCTTTTTGATGTAGTAAACATGCACATCTAACCGACCAATTTCCCTATGCTATGGTTGAAGAGACCTATTTTTCTCATCAGTTAGTTGATTGACAAAATATTCACCCAATAGTTTTTGGCGACTTTGCTGGGGAATTACGTGCAATCTAAAGCCTCAAGTTTTAGATTGAAGTAGTCCCTACCCTTATTCATTATAGACTATGGCAACTCCATTCTATGTCTTACCCATTATCATTATAGCCTTACCATCTCCCTCCAACTCCATGCCAACTGGGATAGAATGTGCAGTTTGAAGCCTCAAGCTTCAAGCTGAAGCTGGGTCAGTTCTTTCCCAATTTTGTTTTAGAATCTAGCAGATCCATGGTTTATGCGAAGCTAAAGGGCTAAAGGTATTGTTGACCCTGTATTCAAGTTGGTACAACAAAATAATTTTGATATGTTTTCTTCACCATCTCATCTCCAATGAACCAAGAGCTTTCCTCCTACTAAAATCAAGTCTCCATTACCGGGTAAAGCCTCCATTTTCTCTATTAATAAAGCTTTGTCAATACTTACCTCTCTGAGATTTGTTATTTCACAATTTCATAGTCATACAATGGTAGTTCAAGGTCATTAGGGTAACTCTTTTGGCCCACTCAGTTTAACCCCACCTCTACATGAGCTACCACGTAGTTCAAAGAAAAATTTCTCCAAGTTCTATGGTGGTGAGAAGGTTCATCCTAATGAACATATTGCTGCCTTCAACATAGCCTGTGGCATAATAAGTGTGGAGTATGAGGATGTAGTAGTCAGGCTTTTCATAGAAACATTACAAGGTGTTGTTATAGACTGGTTCTATCATCTATAGGCCCAGACTTTGACTGATTGGAACACCCTCAAAGCCAAGTTTGAAGGTAGATTCAATCTCGTAAAAGATGCACATGCCCTGCTGGCTCAACTCACACAAATGAGAAAAGAGCTTCATGAACTAATGAGGGATTTCATAGTCAAGTTTGACAAGTTGAGGAATAATATTCCTACAATTGCTCAGCCTACACCTAAAAATCTCAAATGTTTCTTCATCAACTCTTAGCTCCATGAAGTAAGTTTTCTACTGAGACATGCTGGCCAAATAGACCTTGTTGCAGCTCAAGATTTGGCCACTGAGGTGGAAGATGACTTTATCTTGATAGGAAAGATAAGGAGAGATCCTAACAAAAGTAAATCCTCTTCATCTTCCAAATATCCATCTATAGGTTCCATTGATCCAATGGTACATAAGTTGGCAAATGAGTTGCTAGCTCTCAGGAAGCAAATGGTGCAAAAGACATCTTCAATGCCTTCATATAGAGATATGCCAAGGAAATTCCCCAATTAGTCATACCAAGACAATTTTGCTAGAAATCAAGGACAGCCAAATCATCTTCCTCCCCCACAGGGAAAACTTGCTATTGAAGCACCCCCAACCAATTCAGTAGTTGGATATCTTGAAATAGAATATGATTTCTCTCTCCAAACTGAATTGAACCAATAAAATGATGTTGATCTCCTTGCAAAAGATCAAGAAGAATTAGCTAGTGACTCCAACATTAGTTTCTTAAATTACCAAGATGAACCTAGAGGTAAAAGCGAAGCAGTCGATGGATCATATGCTGTATTCACTCGGTCCCAGAACTAGTCAACCCAACAAGATGATAAAATAAAAATAGGGGAAAGTTCTCAGCCTGCAATTTCAATTGCAAATCAAGGAACTTCTCTGCCTTTCTAGCTAAAGGACCTAGTGAGTAATAAAAAGGTAAGTACATCAAGCATTCCTCCATCTCCAACTTCAATTCCACAAACCAATCCTCCCCCTCCAAAAAATAAAAAGATGAACTGCCTTACTCTGTTCTTAGTCTATTTCAGTCATTTGACATAATTGACCATGTCAAGAAGACCAAAATTCAAATATTTGAATTTAAATTCTTACAATCCAATCCTGAGCAGTTGAACAAGTTGGTAGAGTGTGTGAAAAATAAAGCTGTCCCTACAAGACAAGATATTAGGAAGGTAACTCATGATTCCCCAAGGAACATGCCCATCCTAAATAATTTTGTCATTACTCCTTCTACTGCCCCTAGGAAAATAGAGCCTTTTTATGTTTTCTTGTTGATAAATGGTCACAAACTGAGCAATTGCATCATAGACTCAGGTGCATCTGACAATGTCATGCCTGCCAAGGTGGCAGAATCCCTTGGACTTACATTGACCAGAACCTTTGGGAGATGTTTCTCCATAAAGAATAAATAAGTACCTCTTTTCAAACAAATTAAGGATGCCCAGTTTGTATTTGCAGCATTCCCAGACAAAAGAATCAAGATGACAGTCTTGGTGGTTGATGTTTTAGCCTCACAACATTCTTTTAGGACAAAATTTCTGTAAAGATGTTGGTGAAAAATTAAACATGGACCTATCTGAAGCAAGGATCCCTATCAAAGGCATCATGTAGAGGTTACTTCTTGAAAAAGAATCATAATATATTGTCACTCAGACATCAACCCCTGAAGCTCAAATTCTATTTAAATCTTCAGACATGGGTAATTATTTCTTGACCACAGAGGATACTCATATTTCAGCTGATAAAACTTTTGAAAATGATAGTCTGAAAATTGATTCAGATGGAACAATATAAGATGTGAGATAGCACAATGCAAACACAAAAGAATTTCTCCTTCTAAACAAGGAGAAATCTAAGGAAAGATCAATTTTTGATGATGTTTGGATCTTGAAATTTGATGGCGGCAATTCTTCTACCAGCTTAGGGGCTAGGATTGTGTTGATATCTCCTCAAGGAGATATTTTTCCTTCTTTATGCAAGTTACAGTTTAGAAACACCAACAACACATTTGAGTATGAATCTTTATTTCTTGGATTGAAGGCTACTCGAGATAAAGACATCAAACTCTTTCATGCCAAAGGAGATGTTGAACTGGTGGTTTGTCAGGTAAGAAACTTGTATCAAATCAAAAATAAGAGATTACGCCACTACCGCAATCTAGTTTGGGATCAACTTGAAAGCTTTGATGCTTTCAACATCTCTGTCATTCCTAGAGAATTCAATGACTGGGTTGATGCACTGGCCATTTCAACAACCCTCTTAGTTCCTCACCTAGACTTCAAAGGAAACATGTACACTATCAAATTGGTCTTTAGACCAAGTGTGCTTGATAATGCCAATCATTGGCAAGTGTTCAATAGTGAAAACTAAATTATCACCTTTTTGGAACAAAAAGATAGCTTTGAACATCTTTACTTTGAAGGCAGTAAGCTCCAAAAGCTTTAATCATCTCCTGAAATGAATTCAGACGTAGGTGAAGAATTCCTGTAGCTAAAAAGGAATAAAATTCCTAAAGGATTGGTTTCTCTTGAGAAACTATTTGACAAGCAAAATAGGTTCATCAAATAGAAATAAATGGATTCAAGCTCCCCCCAGGGATTTGATTAGATAAATTTGGGTACCAAAGAAAATCTTAAGATGGTGAACATTAGGAAGTGCTGTACTCCAGAGGAGAAACTCAAATTTACTAATTTGCTTCACCATTACATGGATATTTTAGCATACTCTTATGATGATCTAAAGTCACTCAGGCCTGAGGAAATTCATTATGAAATTTCTCTCAAAGATGATTCAGTGTCTTATAAGCAGAAATCCTAGTAGTATAATCTAAAGATATCAGGTACTATTCTATCTGAGATATAGAAAATGTTGAATGCTAAGATAATTTTTTCAATCCATCATTCCACCTGGATTACCAACATAGTCCCTGTGAGGAAGAAGAATGATGAAATTCACATCTGTGTGGATTTTAGGAATCTGAATCAGTCATCTTTAAAGGATAACTATATTTTTCCCATCATGGATCAAGTACTTCGGACAGTGATTGGCTCAGAGATGTTATCAATGCTAGACAGCTTCTCAAGATACAATCAAGTTGAAGTTATTGAAGCATACTAGTACAAGACTGCCTTCACCACACTTTGGGGCACGTTTGCATATAAAAAGATGCCTTTTGTCTTGATAAATGCTATTGCCACCTTTTAGAGAGCAATGAACCTTACTTTCAAGGATGAGATGGGTAAGTTCATTGTAGTTTATCTTGATGACTTGATCATCTTTTCTACCCAGATTATATACGCCATTTGCAACAAGTGCTAGAGTGCTGTAGCCAGAATGGCATTTTATTGAACCCCAAGAAGTCAATTTTTGGAGTAATAGAGGAGAAATTTCTCAAACACATTATGTCTAAAGGAGGCATAAAGATTGACTCAGACAGAGTCAAGTCTATCAAGAGCTTACCTTGCCTATAAGTAAGACTGTTGTTCACTCTTTCTTTGAAAAGGTGAATTTCTTACGAAGATTCATTCCTGAGTTTGCTGAGAAGACTCAACACATTGTGAACATGATGAAAGGAAAGGCCACCTTCAGCTGGACTAAAGAAGACAAGTCAGCATTTGAGAATATCAAGACTACCATTGCCCACACCCTAATTTTGGTTTGTCTAGATTACAACAAAGAGTTCACCATATACAGTTATGCTTATGAGCACATGATTTCAATAATTTTGATTCAACAAAATAAAGAAGGTATGGAATCTCCTATTTATTTCATGAGCTACCTTCTCAAAGCTCATAAGCTGAAGTACTCAAACATGGAGAAGCATGCTTATGCAGTGGTGAAGGTAGTCAAACATTTCCACTTCTATATCTTGAATTCTCACACTATTGCCTTGGTTCCTGATACCACGGTCAAATCCATACTAACTCAGCAAGAGTTTGGGATGAAAAGAGGCAATTAGATTGCAAAGATCTAGGAATTTGATCTAATCATCAAGCCAACAAAGCTGGTATGCAGAAAAGGCCTATGCCAATTAATTGCTGATAACAAACCAGAAAAAATAGAGTATGAAGAAGTAGAGGTGAAAGACACACTGATAGTCCTTTTTGTCTCCACCACAAATGAGTGGTATTTAGGTATTGCTAATTTCCTTACTTATGGTGAGTGTCCTGCTCACCTATCTTACAAAGAAAGGAGGACTATCAAGTTGAAAGCTGCTAATTTTGTCCTTTGGAACAACAACCTGTACAAGAGGAGCCTTGATAGAGTGTTCTTTCACTATGTGGACAAGGAGCAACAAAGCTAACTTTTAAAATCTTTCCACAATCTAGCTTGTGGAAGACATTTTTCTGCTCCTATAATTGCCTACAAGATTTTGTGGGCTAGGTATTATTGGCCAACTCTTTTCCAAGATGCATATAAGTGGGTAAGAAATATGAACTATGCCAACAATTTGTTGGGAGACCCAAGTTGGCTGCCCTGCCTCTCAAGCCAGTGGTCATAGAAGAACCATTTCAGCAATGGGTAATTGATTTTATTGGAGCTATAAACCCATCTTCAAGTGTAGGGCATGATTATGTCCTTACAACAACTGACTACTTCACCAAGTGGGTGGAAGCTATCCCAACCAAGCATGCCACTTCAGAAGTAGTATGCAACTTCTTCAAGGAGAATATCATTGTCAGGTTTGGGGTCCCAACCAAGATTGTCATAGATAACTCAGCTTGTTTCACTTCCTAAGAAATTACTCAGTTCTATTTTTACTATGGGATCACCCTCTCTCACTCTTTTGATTACTTTATACAAGAGAATGGACAAGCTGAATTAAGTAACAAGAACTTGAAGACTATCATCAAGAAGCTGGTGGATGACAATCAAAGGACATGGCATAAAGCATTGGTTGATGCTTTGTGGGTAGATAGAATTACACCAAAAAGGGCAATTGGTATGTCTCATTTTCAACTTCTTTATGGTATCAATGCTGAGATACCAATCACCTTAGAATTGCTAGCATTAAGATTGGCTAAGGAAATTGAAGATCAGACATATGAAAGCTCCATTGATAAGAGGATCATGTACCTAACTGAGCTTAATGAGTAGATAACTATGGTGGTAGATCGAATTGCTATCCATTAATGTTTGGTGAAGAAGCTCTTTGACCAGAAGGCAAAAAATTATGACTTTTAGGTTGGAGATCAAGTCCTACTGTGGAATAAAAGAAGAGAACCAAACGAGATGCATGAGAAGTTTAATTCTCTTTAGAGGGGCCCATTTATTATCCATCAGCTCAATAGTGAGAACAAATTCTTGTTGAAATATCAAAATGGCACACTCTTTTCTCTACCTTACAATGGACAGCATCTAAAACACTTCAATCCGTGAAGTATCAGAAAAGATCAACTTGTATATATGTATAGTATTTAGTTCTATTTTTGTGCTTTTATTTTTGTTTTTGGAGCCTTTCTTTTTAGGTAGCTTGAATCCATAGCCCAATGGCATACTTTAAGGCATTGGGGATTCTGGTTTCTACTCCCCTCAATTGCTCCAAGTTTTTAACTAAAGGAAGTCCCCCAACTGGAGCCAGCTGTTGTCCCCCAAAAGCATGATTCATTTTTCAGACAACATTTGAACTATTTTGGTCCAACAGAACGAAATCCTCTCTCCCCTTCTCAAAAATTGTTCTAGGCGTTCAAATTTTCTATTTTTCAAGCTTTTTCAAGTTCTACGGACTCTGCAGGCTTGAATCTATGAACTCTTTAGACTTAAATCTATAAACTCTATTCTATGGACTTCACAAGAAGGAATATATGGACTCATTTTTATGGACTTTGTTAGATCTATGGACTCATTTCTA